>CALNXK010000173.1:402500-472500 GCA_942486035.1 Porites lobata | reverse complement strand
AATCAATAAAATAAAAATTATTCCAAAAAATATTAAAAGCAAAGAAATAAAAAAAATATATAAAAATAAAAATAAACAAAAATAATATGGGAAATAAAGATAACTAATCAATAAAATAAAAATTAATGCTTTGCTTTTTTGAGGATGTCTGTAGAACCCAGAACAGGAGCCCGTTTCTCGATAGGCCCGGAAACTTTTCGGGCCCGAAGGCAAATTTTAAAGTCAACACCTGTTGAATGGTAGCACAGTTCCTGGCTCAAAAACCAGTCAATTTTGCTTCGTTAACTGATAGTCTTATATAATTTTCAAAATTAATGTTTACAACCTTAACCTTAAATGCAAACACGAAACGGCTTTTTAGGGCCGAACAGCTATCGGAACTTTCGAGAAACAGGCCCCAGGCCTGGAACACCCTAAAGGCACCCGAGAATACCTTGGAACATCCCCTGGTGGGTCGGATCCCGCCGGAACACCCTTAGTTGCAAACATAAGGCAAAAAAATACAAAACCATAAAAGACCTTAAAATATCATCAATGAATCAATAAGTCAGTAGCTGAAAGAGCCCTTATTGAATGAGGTAAAAAAACAAAAACAGTATTTGATGTCTATTGTGTTCGAGGAGTATCACTTATAAGATTCACTTATTTTGACTCTTGTCTCGTTGATATTTTGTCTTTGATTAAAAAGAAAAGCACTTTTCTGTTTTAGTGTTTCATTTTGATTTTCCAGCTAATCTTTGATTCCAAACTTTATCGCGCTTGATTTCTCAAATGGCGTTTTTGATTTTCAAAATGCGATAGCATAGGTATGGATCTTTCCCACATGACAGCTTCAGTAGAGGTTGGTCAGCAATACTCAAGGCCAGGACTGGACTCATGGCCAAACGAGACAGAAAGGGTGTTATTTCTGAGGAAGCTGCCTCAACAATCATCAGAACAGTCGCATAGACTGTTAAGCTATAACAAAAGTATTTATTCCAAGCAAGGAAATATACGGACATCGCGCTCCAGTCCAAAACTCACTAATATAATCTCAAGAAAAACATCACGGACCGTTCCCGAGGGGTGCACTCAAGGAAAGTTTGGGTAAAGTTTTGCCGCCGAGACCTTCAAACCCAGACCCTGCTTAAGAAAAGAGACCATATACAGTAAGAACCCCTATAACTCGAACTGGGATAACACGAATTCCCTCTAACTCAAACTAAATTTCCTTTCCCTAGATCAAAAAGTAACTGAAAATTACCCCTATAACTTGAATTCTGGTTCTCGTAACTCTCGGATGCCTCCATTGGCTTTTCTTGTTGTATAATTAATAAAAACAGTAAGTCTAACACTGAAAAGAATTTTTCACACTTATCTCCTCTTAATCTCTTGGCATGTATTTTATCTGCATAGTTAAAAATAGTAGGCTTGTATCTCTTTTCTGATTTATTCAGGATTTTTTTTTTTAATTTGCTCCCAGTTATCCCGTAGTTACACATACTGCTACTAAGGAGTTGTCTATTCTCGTTGGAGATGACATTTTTGGACGATTAAGTTTTTAATTAGGATAATTGCTTAATATATAAGTCCACGGGAGATGGAAACTTCAACTTACTTGATACGTGTCTACTTAGTTTCTGTTTAACAAGTGAGGACTTTTTCTCTGCCATTAGTTGATAACCACTCTGATGGGTTTGTTGCACGTATAGTATTCCATTGGTCTAAAGCAAAAAATCATGGTCGAATCTTTTCCTGGTAAAAAAGGGAAAATGTAAATGAGAAATAACTGTATCATGGTTAGCAATTACAGTGTCCTGATTATCGAAAATTTGTTATAGCACTAGCGGGGTAAGAGGAGAATTTCATTGGAAAACATGTACCTTTATAGGGTAAGTCAAAATTGCTTTTAAAGACCTTAAAACAATTTCAAATGATGCGCAACTGCACACCTTAAATCCTACCATAGGGACAAAAAAAGATTATAATGGATGAAAAATTGCTGCAAAGCATTTGTGTCTGAATGTTGAAATATACAGCTTGGTGTCCGTTATAGCTAGTAGCCTGTGTAGAAGGAGCATGGAAGTGATATGCCAAAAAAAAAAGAGAGGCGTGCGAGGGAGACTTGCGTGTCTCCGTCGCTCGCCTCGTTTTTTTGCGCATCACTTCCTAGTGCCTGCTACGCAGGCCACCGCTATAGGGATAGATAGAGGGCAATAATTAACACTTTGCGGTCGGGACCTATAAGTGCTATAACAAGAGCCACAGAGGAAGTTTTCTTTCAGCCAACGGTCTGTAAGTTTTGACGGGGATCTACAGCCTCTTTTCCCTCTTTTCAACGGGTCTGTTTTAGCAAAATGTCCCGCAAGTGTTGACCTTATTATCGGTAAGAAGACGAACCTGAAATAACGGTCCTACTACGTTAAGACTTTGGAATTATATTATATTCTCACTTCAATGGGAATATTGCACGCGATACACCAGTTTTCGCCAAGGGAAGAGTCTCGATCAGTCAGCGTACTGTGGTGACAGAAAGTTGGGAATCTTTTCCCCAATTTTATGGTTATGTAATTTAGAGTACTGGTATCTTGTGAGTTACTGCAGCTGATCTATACAAGTGATTATCAAGTTTTTTTTTTTCTCAGAAAGTTTAAAGCCCCCATCCGTAATATGTAAAAATTTAAAGTATCAATCACCACTTTTAGCATATGTTAACCGCCGGATAAACCCTTGTTGCACGTTAACTGGAATCAGGTTTAAATCCTATCAGTACAGCAAATCGTTAACTTTAACTCGTTCTTAGACAAATCAGATCTCGATAAATCTTTTATTATTTCAGCACTGACTGTACTCTGTCTACTACAACATCTACCTTAGTATTCAGTTGCTGAGAGCGTACAGACTTTTTGTCGCGGAGCAAGGCATTTTTTCCTATCGTAATTTTTTAACCTCGTTTTCTTTGAAACTCATAATATTTTAGACTTTTTTAAAATGTAATTGTTTTGTATTATCCAGGGTTTTTGAAGGCAGTTTTAATTGCTATTATTGGATTTTTAGGCTTTTAAAGATTTAATTATGAATTCTTAATGTAAAGTGTTTTTTAAGAAGCAGGGCCCCTATGGAGACCAGCCCCCGAGCTGATCATGGATAGTCCACAATGTCGAAATAAAGTTTTACTTGACTTTATTTACTTTACTTCCGTTCGGCACAATCCTCGAGCGTGCTTAGTACGGCGTTTTCTTGACACGATTCCGCAGCTAATGCTGCGTGCTGGACATTCAACACCCTGGATATTTTAATCTATATCCTGTTCCCTTGCCTTGCCATTAGAGTTTAGATAAAATCCAATGCCCGATTAATGTCATCGGCCGTTGCTTATGAATTACGAACGTCTTTTTTTACCCTACGGGCTCCAGAGGTCTGTTCTCGAAATACCTATGGTAAATTAAACCGTGCTCACGGTAAGCTCCTCCCTATCAGGAATAAGGTAAGAAAAACAAATCCTGTATAGCAGCTAGGGTAGTCTTTTGTGGCCTCTTTTGGTCATTCTTGTAGAGGGTCAATTCATCACCTCATTAACAGCTTTTTATTCCAACATTTTACGATTTTTCAATAACTTAGGCTATTTTTATTGCTTCACATAATCCACTGGAAAAAAAATGACTTGTATAAAGCTACTCTCTATTATGAATCAAGATAAATGAAGTAAACACTCCTTAGGCTTAATAATCCAAATGTTCTGACAGCTTTTGACTGATCATGGATATGCAGAAAATCATAAAAACAACTTCCGACTCATGTATACAGTGACTAGTTAGTTAGATGCGTATTTTTTTAATAAAGTCAAAACTAATCTTCTAGTTTATTTTGTGAGATTTACGAACTGACCCTCATTAAATCGCTCAGCTGTCTCCTTTCAGTTATAACCAGGCATGCGGCGATTGTCTATGGCAAAACCGTACGGGAGTCTTTAGTCTACACACAGCGTTACAAATGAATTTGAAAACACATTTTCTTGTACACATAATATACCTTAATGACCAAACCTAATGCTATCCATGAGTTTTGTTTCAAACCAAGAGAAAATAACTGAATATCCTAATCAGTCTTCTCAATTATATTCTTGATTCTCGCAAATAAGCCTCATACAACCGATTACTTACTACAAAGAACAGTTTCCTCAAAGTCAGGTCTACTGCGACGGTAGTTTGAAATTTGCACAAAAAGCATCGATAGTCAATTTTTCCTGATAATTTTGCATGAAAGTAATCAAAATCTGTAAGTGAGTGTCCTAAACAGGAACTAAACTTCAACATCAGTATCTGGCCTAGCACTTTGCAGGATGGTTGCCGTCTGAACTTCCGTTAGACTGAGCCCTAAATTTGCACCATAGATCGGTATAGACACGGCTCTATTGTGGATTTCGTCATTGTCTGGTTACTGACTGGTTTCAAAAATTTTTTTTGCTATTGATCAATAGCATAGCTGCTATTAATTTATATATAATGGTGTTAAACTTCTGTAACGTTTTTCAAACGACTGCAAACAATCCAATCCCGCTTGGCCCTTTGCAACAGTATCTCCGTTTGGAGCTGTTCTGACCTCTCCCTGCGAGTGTTTCTTTCCTAGATGCAAGACGAATGCTCACATTCCCCAAGCGTACTCTGCAGTAATCAGTTCTACTATCGCTGATCGCTTTATGTAATCACTTATGAAGGTTCTCACGCCAACATCGATGTATTTATGTTTGTCTTAAACTTCAATTGCTTCCTGAACCATTAGGCTATTGTTATTGGTCACAAAAGAATTGATATGCTTTATTGCGCGAACGAACTCCCCAGTTTTGATGTCAGTACTAAAGTAAATTTGCCATGGTTGTTTAAAAACCTTTACTGCATAGATAAAACAAACAAAACCGCCATTTACTTAAGCTACATCAAAGATTTCGTCAAACTCCGAGATTCATTGACGTCTTTTTCATCTATATTTGCAAACAGAAAAAAAGAAGTAGTAACAAATCTTTTTGTTCAGCTCGTTTTGATCTCTACAGTTTTGTTCTAGTTGCTGTGATCAATCAGGAAATGTATGTAATGTATGACCTGCCATAAACTTGTCGTTTTGTATAAACATGACAAAGAAACTACGTTTTCAGATCGCACTCTTAGATTATTGCCCAGTCACATTCAATGAAAAAGCTACTTAAAACCTTATAAGGTGAAATATTTCCGCTCGAACGCGATTCCCACGGTTGTCAAAACATAACAAAGGCACTCAAGTATACATTAGGTCAATTATATTTTCCGATTTGATCTCGTCTGTATTTTCTGATCTTTACTAATCTTAATCACTACAATTAGCAACGAAGTCAGCTTTGTATCTTTTTCCCCATTATTTTTACATAGAAAGTTGACTGTCGGAGGGGGTGGGGGAGGGGGGAGCGTATTCACTTTGACAACAATCAAAGAGATTTACAGTTGAGAACGGATTACCCAGCATGCCGCAGTTATCGTTGATCGCCCTTTTGACAGCAGCGGTCACGTAACATATGGTGGAATCCATGAAAACTCACCGTAATTCTCTGAATTCTGGCTGGTTAATCATGTCTGCGGACATGTTTTCTTTAGTGATTCGGTTATTGTATACCATAAAAGACAAGCGTTTTAGTGGTTTTGCGTAATGTCGTAGGAAGACATTGGGATGATATTGAATTCCTTGTTGCAGGCGACAAAAGGAGCCCGCCACCTATTCTTGGTCAGCGGCACTCCTTTTACTTTATAGCGAGATTTTTTCCGAATCTGTCCACATTATTGGAATGTCCTAGCCTGCGTGGCGGGCGCTTGGAAGTAGTGGGCCCAAGAAAGAACGGACGCCTCTCGCACGCCCGTTCTTTCTTGCGCCCACTACTTCAAAGCGCCTTCTCCGCAGGCTAGGAATGCCCGCGTTGTAGTGGCTAATATGCATGGAATATGGCCGCAAAGGCCCTGGTGTTGAGTTTAATGTCCGTCTGATGTCACCGTAATCACGTGAATGCGCACGCAAGTAATACAACAATCATTATCTTGTTGCGAATCGGATTTAGAAATTCGATTTGCAAGCACACGTTAATTCAGGTACACAAGTACTGATATAAATGGGAGACTTTCCGATTCGCCTTGCCGGCCTGGAATCTATTTACCCAGGAAAATGAAAGTAGAGCCTGATCTCAGCTTAGTGTTCGAATGTTTGGACAAATACCACGAATAAGAATGTTAGAAAATTGCAGGCCGTTCAAAACTTTGCTTGCCGAATCGTCAGCGGTGCGAAAAAATATGATCATGTAACACCCCTCTTAAAAAGCCTGTCTTGGTTGCCTGTTAAGGACCAACTGTACTATCGCCGAGCTATTATGGCCTTCAAATGCATGACCGGTCAAGCCCCTGAATATCTTACATCCCAATTAATTATAAATAATGTAATATAATCATTGTTCCTGAAAAGTCCCTTTGGGGAGGTAACAATAAAGTATGTATGTATGTATGTATTGCAGGACAAGTTTTCGGTAAGATACGAGTGCTAGCAAAGTAAATAAAAGCTTATTCAGGTTTCACTATAGTGCATGGTTTTTATATTTTTATACGTGTCCAAGCATGTTACGTCGTTTGTCATCCGCAAGCTTCAATAAGCTTTAAACTCCTGTTGTAATTTTTCTATTTCATATCAACAGCCTTTGTTCATTGAACACGGATTGAATGTTCGATTGAATAATAAGAGTTCGTGCACGTGCATGACTGCATGCACGCATTACTCACTGATTACTGTTTCAATGTATCTTTGCCGGCGAATACAAACGTCTCTCCTCGCTCTTTACCATTCGCAGGCTAATTGTATCTGCAAAAAAAAAATCGTTGCATTAAATATGAGTCTTTTTTACTGTGTTGTTCAATCTATTTTTCAAGATTCGCAGCGATTCCATTTGTACACTATAACTAAAAGGCATTCACATTCATGGGAAAGTGGTTTCGCCCGCATCTCCTAACTGCCACTGCTAGTTAAAATAGAACAGCTTTTTGACTCGAAAGAGCGCCGCAGCACTTATTTATTCTTGAACTTTACGAAGCATTGGTTATACAAAATTTCCCCTTTTTTAAAATAACTTTGCTACTAATTTTTTCTTTCCTTTTCTTTGTTTTGTATAAAACAAAAGTAGCGTAGGAGGAGCAAAATAGAAGCTAGTTTTGAAGGTTTAATAGGTCCCTTTCCAGATCTGACAGCAATATTTAACAATGTCAAATGGTACTAAAAATCAAAGCGCTGCATTATCACTTATGTAGAGGCGGTGCTTATTTGAGGGCATTGGTCCAATGAGTAAAATAATACTGCATTGTTTTTGTCATATATAATGATGCATACCTTATAACAATGACTTCAACAATTGACCACTCCAGAAAATACCATAACATACCATAATGCTCTCTGTTTGTCACCCCAAAATTTTGCATAATCATTGTTTTCAGTTTCTCTTGGGGCCAAACTAGCAGGTTTCAATCCTTACAAGAAGCTATTTGCCAATTTAGAAACTGAAGCGAACTGGAACCAAGTGCGTCCCACAACTATTTCTGGGATTATTACAGGGTCAGCACTCGTTAACATCCGCCGAAAGGCCCTTTTTCCCCTTATGATTTTTACACGAGGTAGAACTGTTTTCTACTTTTATATCACACTTAGATGATATTTCAAGCTGGAAATCATTTATGAAAGTGCAAGTCTCTTCAACTTAAAAGAAAAAAATTGATATGAAGGGCAAGAGGATTCGAACCCTTGACCAATATTGCCGCTACACCAGACTAACCATCCACTAACCACTAGACCACTCAGTTTTTGTTGGATGGTAAGGAAATAATTAAAGTACACATAGCCCCAACTCAACAAAAGAACCTAACCAGTTTCGAAACAGTACTTAGCCCTAATCAGTAACGACAAGGAATACTACGTTGTGTAAACTTCATAAGGTGTCCAAGGGCCTTTCGACAGATGTTAAAAAGTGCTGACCTTATTACAGGGAGCACGCCTGTCAGCTATTGGCCAATTTTTTTCCTTGTCCCTAGTAACAGTTCCAGAAGTCGTTGCAAAGGTTAACTCGACCCAGTTCCCTTCTCTTTTCTAAAGTGGTGATGAATTGAGACTGAAAAATCTACTTGGAAAATTTGGCAGTGGGTATGGCATACTTCTTCAAACCCTTTATTTTATTTCAGGTGAAAATGATTAAATGTTTCAAAGCAGAGCTCATAAAGAAGTGGTGGTAAACCACTTTGTATGTGTAATCAAATGGTGACAAGTGAAATTAGGGAATAATTTCACGAGCATACCATTTGACTACCTATTAATAACATGGGTGATGAATTACGTTAGCAATCGAGGATTTTTGACTTGTTTATCCTGGATCTTATCGATCGATCGTGAACTCCACTCTCTCAAAGTTTTGGGGCTACAATTTGGCTTACGTTTTCAGAATTTTTCCACAACATACCTTCTTGATGTGCTCTTTCGTGTGTTCAGGTTTTCTAAAGCGTGTTTTTATGCCCCGACATCTTCATTCATGACATTTTAAAACTTCCTCGCCATCTTGAAACAGAGACGTACGGCAGGTTGCCATGCAATTTAGTAATTTCCCATGTGAAATTACAAATTAACGCTGAAATTTCACGCCAAAATTAAGGAGTAATTCGTCATCTATGATATTACTGTAATAACTAAATAAAATAGACTTCATAACATGAGTTTTTGGATCAATAACATTCTTGGAATTAGCTTCATGTTAAAATTCACATATTTAAATAATGCCAAAATCCTAATCAACCAATCAGTCCAGTTGGTTAAGGCCACCCCTCCTCGTTGAGAGTAAAATTGACTCAAAGTACACGAGGGACTGTTAATTGACTAATCAAATGCCTCTTTCAATACCCTCTCCAACAGCGAGACATAATTTGGGTGAACATGAGTGCCATCAAGTTTGTATTCACAGGTGAATTCAGAGTTTTCCTTTACAAGCAATTCATTCAAAAGATTAAGCCAGTGCAACCCACTGCACTTCTTTACATGCTCTTCAAGTTTCTGGTTGAATTTTAACACTACAGCCCTGGTTTCATCCAAGACAGGAAATATGGGGTGGACAAAAGTCACAAAACTGCACTGCTCTGTTTGCTCCTGAAGAAATCCAATGTAGATTTCTACAGTGGCTGAAATTGCTTCCTCTATTGTGTCATACTTGCAGTTGTGTACTGCACGTAAAAGGCCTTCACGACAATCAATTTCTCCAATATTGAAAATGATATAAGAGCCATTTGGAACTTCCTTCAATGCATTTAAGAGGGAAAATTTAGGGTAAACGCATCCTTCCTTTCTAATGTGCCAAATTTTCACACCTGTAGCCAGTAAGGGATGAATGACATGTGGCTGATCTCGGTAATTGATCACTCTCCATGCAGGTGACAAACAGTGACTGTCAGAAGCAAAGTAAATAAACTCTTGTTTCCTTTTTAATGGCATACATGTAAATGGCACATTCATCAAATGACTAATGAATGAGTAAAATGCAGCTTCATTTCGCAGCAATGTGAGGTGAAGGTCTCTTCCACTATGAAGTTTATCCAGAACTGGTAGCAAAGGCTTCACAAGGTTGAGTGCTCCTTTCACAAACAAGATTTTCACCAGTGTAAACAACAGTCCCAGCTGTTGAAATTCAGATTCCAAAACTGCCCCAACATAATCTTGACCACTACATTCTGGCAATTCTTTTACTGCTGCATTGTTTAGATAGATACCTTCATCAACCTACAGAAGGAATGGTGCAATCTGAGAGAGTGAAATGTTTGCAATTTTAAGGGCATCATTTCTCTTTATGAAGGAACATGCCACTTGGAAAGCCTTGTTATACTCATTTAGAATTTCATAAGTGTGGACAAGATAAAGGCAGATGCCAGGATCACAAGGTGACAGCTGACCAGCATGTTCAACTAATTCTAAAGCTTGTGTTATTGCACCTGATTCACGCAGAATATCAGCCATGAACATCATTGATTCTGATGATTTCCAAGTTTCACGCATTTGATTTCTAAATACATCCATTCCACCAGGCCGGGTTATCAGCTTGGCAACCTCTCTTCTAATATTAAGTTCACCTTTGCCGAGCACCAGTGCAGTTATCATGATAGTTATTGCCTCATGTAAGTCCTTTTCAGACCAACCCTTTTAAACTTGCGACATGAGTGTCATTTTCTCTCAGCACATCTGAAAAGAGCTTCCCTGCCATTTGAATTTTTCCCTCCTTAGCAAAAGTGTTGGCAATGGCAGCTTGGATGTCATGTTTCTGCCCTTGAGAAGCTCCAATGGTTTCTAAATGATCCATGTATTTCAAATGGACATCTCTTGCCTCCTTAAATCTTCCAACTTCAGCTAGACAACTTCTAAGGATAAAGCTCAAACCTGTATCATTGGGTTTAACTTGAATTGCTGCCTCAATGTACTCTAATGCTAATTTTGCTCGTCCTGCTTCTAAGTAAATTTCAGCCAAGCACGAAAGAGCAGATGAGTTGTTTGTTTCATCTTACAAGGCTTGGGTACAAATGCAGGCTGCATTTCTCAGACTGTCCAGCTTTTTGAGGTCCAGAAGAGTGAGACAAGGGTTTGTAACAGATCCACCGGTACTCAGATCTTTCTCAGAACCCACTGTGGTTTTTACTATTCTGAATTGTTTTCCACCTTTCTCTTTCACAGACAGCAGATGAATTGAAGAAGCAGTAGTCTGTACTAAGGTTTCCACGATATTTTTTCGTCTTTCCTTTGCTTTGGAAAACTCTTTTAAAACAACAAAGAGATCTAAGCCATCCTTGATGATTGAAACAACGTCTTTCTCAAATGGTAGTAAGGCTTTCTTCCTGTCTACAAGTGAAATGTTGTCGACAGAAAGCTTGGTCAAAGGACGGCATCTTTCGTTGAAAGCAGCTAGAAATACATCCAGCAACAGCTTATCGTTACCCTTTTTACCACTACCCCATTTGTAAACCAGGGAGAACGCAGGAGGACCGTCAAAATGGACATAAAACTTCATCATCAATGCTTTCTGTTCGTTGCCATGTTGTTTTTACAGACAACTGGAACTTAGTCTCCCAGGCAAGGAGGGGCATTCATCGTGCATACATGACGTGTTTTTTTTGCGACTTTTCAGCAGAGCTCCAAGCGCGTGCGCGAGGCGGAGCCCCATCGCTAAGCCGAAATCTTTCTCTTTTTTTTTTTTGATAACATATATTAGATACAACTCTTCTTATGACAATGCTTCCATTTACATGGAGGGAAAATAAAAACAACGCACAAGAGAGAAAAGCAAAATACAATGTTAGAGCATTTACAACTAATTATAAATTTGACTAGTAATTGCAAAATTCCACGATAAAAACACGATACAACATAAACATAAAGAGTCTATCCTACTAACTAAAAGGTGCTTTGCATTTGCACTTGTTTCTGCATCACTTTAACTTTTGGAACTTTTGGATTTATTTAATTGCTAGTTTTCAGTGTCAAGCCATTCAAAATAGATCAAAATAAAAATCAAAACCGTTCAATAGATAAAATCCAGAACCTGGGAAATGAAAGGAGGTACATATACAAAGACCCTTGCCAAGATTCAGTTCAGAGGAATATTTCGTACACGAGATATCCAAAGAAATGTTTTACCCAAACTCATAGAGATTTGTATGGAGACGCCATGCTGGTGCTAACCTAGATGAGCTCCAACATGGCAGACGGAAACCAACAGAAACATCTGTTACCGAGTTTTGCTTGAAAAGCGTGAATTTATTCTTCGGGAAACTCATAAACATTAAAGTAATACTTTTTCTAATACATAAACTGTTTAGACAGAAAACGTTCCTGAAATAAGTCATTTTTTTAACCTACATGACATCTCTCTTGGCCATCAAGTAAATGCCGCGTCACACAAAAGCTTAGAAATTCAAGCGTACTCTATCACAAAACCAATAACCCTTTTGAAGCGAAAATTTGTATGAAAATTAGATTTCAGCTGCTCTAATGCATCGTGAAAGTAAAATCTCGGTAGGATCGACAGTTTTTTAGTTTGAATTTTTAGTGATGTCACGTGAAAAAAAACAATATCAGCAAGTTTATTGTTGGTTTTCACATGACGTCACCAAAATTAAAACTACAAAACTATCGATCCCACCGAGATTTTACTTTCACTATGTATTCGAGCAGCTGAAAACTAATTTTCATACAAATTTTCGCTTCAAAAGGGTTCTTGGTTTTGTGATAGAGTACGCTTGAATTTCTAAGCTTTTGCGTGATGCGGCATTTACATGATGGCCAAGAGAACTGTCATGTAGGTTAAAAAAATCACTTATTTCAGGGAATTTTGCTATCTAAACTGTTCATGTATTAGAAAAAGTATTACTTAAATGTTTGAAGAGTTCCTCGAAGAATAATTATAAATTCACGCTTTTGTAGCAAAACTCGGTAACAGATGTTTGTGTTGGTTTCTGTCCGCCATGTTGGTACTTATCTGGATGGGCACCAGCATGGCGTCTCCATTCAAATCTCTATTAATTTTGTGAAAACATTTCTTCGGATATCTCGTATACGAAATAGTCCTCTGGCCTGAATGTTGGCGAGGGTCTTTGCATATTTCCCTCCTTTTTATTTCCCAGGTTCTGGATTTTATCTATTGAACGGTTTTGATTTTTATTTTGATCTACTTTGAATGGCGTGACACTGAAAACCAGCAATTTTTCCGAGGATCAAAGTTTAAGAGGGCTCCATTTGTTTTTGAAGGAAGATATATTGTTATTATTAGATGCAACCTCTTTTTCAATTTCATGGAGTTCATTACGGTTTGTATATAAACCTGTAGTACAGGGTTACAATTATTTAACGTACATGTGTAAATATATCGTTTGGCGATAAGGAAAAGGTGATGTAGTAATAAATCGAAAATATTTAACAATTATTCCTCGAGCCCGAATGGGCCCTGAGTCAGTAGCTTATGAGGCCGAAGGCCGAATGGCCTATTGACTCAGAGGCATACCTCAATTTTCATACCTATTTACACCCCGGTGTAAAAGGTGTGCTCAGATTTATTCCCCAGTTTGCACAAATTTGCATCATATTTGCGCTGAGCAAATTTAAAGCAAATCCCTTTTTTTCGTCCAGTGTTGACAGCTGAAGCTAACAGAGTTTTGCGTCAACTTGTGATGTATTTAACTGTCTTTTTCCACTTGATGTACAAAATGAAATGCAGCTGCTATCAAGAGTGTTCTGTTATTCATAGCTGGTTTGTTGATTGGTTTTTTGGTTGAGAAATGCGTGGCTTGTCAAAGTCGGAAATCCGATTTCGGATGGCATCGTTTTCGTTTTTCACGTTGCTTGATACGTAAGAGGGTTGAAAAGTCTCAAGCGATTCTGGTCTTACTTGATATATAGCTTTCAGGAGCTGCTTCTCAACTGGTATGCCCGAGTAATTATTGTATTTCATGTTTGTTGTTTTATATCTAATTTCGTGAAGTCGATCACAGTTATGCGGCAAGTTTATGAGCTTTCGTAAGATTTGGCAGAACTTTAAAAAGCCTTTAGATATACTTTCTTACCGGAGATAGAAACGTTCCGAAGGATATTCAGTTATAAATTTGGCTGTAGAAAGAAAACTTTGAGCGGTTTTCTTGTTTTTAGTTCATCTTTGAAACAAGCAAACACCGGGATCTTTTACAAATTTAATCGCTGTGCCGTTTGTTTTCAGTCGTTCATGAACATCGCTTGCAGGAGGACTTAAAATGCCGCGCGTATCAAACGTTATAAACCCATTAAATAAAAGAATAAACATAATAATTTCTTTATTATGTTGAAGCGTAACTCTATTAATGTTCATTCAAACACTCGACACAGCTCGCACTGCAAGTTTGGCGCTTGTCAAAAATGAGAACCGGCTGGCCGTATAGGTGATTTTGGAAATTTTTGAACGGTTTCGCTATTAAAAAGCCCAGGATTGATCGTCCTGAATATTGACTGGGTGCAATTTGTCTTGAAAAATTGTGAAATACTGCATTCTGTCCAAGGTCTTTATGATAAATACAGTACCTCATAGTACTGTTTCACCTCAGATGTGATGTATAAAAGTATATAAAAGGTTGGTTTACAGACCCCCAAATTTGTTAGCAAGATTTTGTAAAGTAAACTTGTCGAACGCAAAAAATTGGGCCTGATTTGTTTTCCAGGCGTAATCTACTGTAATCAAGAGCCATTATAGCTCTTGAATGAGATGGAGGATGATTGGTATTTTCAGGAGCCGGCTCCTGTATTTTTTGGGTGTACATACAAGGCTATCAACTCGATGTAAGATGTTTCACTCTAAAATCACAAAGCCTTTCCCTCAACAGTCATGAATGTGCCCTTAAGTTAACTTATTTGTGGATTACAAGTTTTTTGTTTGATTTAAATCATAAATTTATTAATGAAAGCTTCGCTTTTAGCCCTGACTAAATCTATATATTGCATAAATATAGTAGAAACAATATCATGAGGGCGCTTTCCAAATATTTTTATCGAAATTTTAACTAAAACCCGTCACTGCCGTGCAAATACTGATCTCAGGATAGTTCTGATTAATAGTGGAACTCTCTTTACTGACTGGACTGGTCCTGGCAAATGGAAAGCGCCCTAAGTAGTATGGCAAAAATCAACGGTGCAAACGACGCAGTTTCGACGAAGAATGTTGTCAGCTTCTCTTTTTACGCTTGCTGTAAATGCTCGAATTCACATAAGTCCCCCTTCAAGTATGCGCCCACTTTCGAATAAGGCGCCCTTTTTGAGGCTGAAAAAATATCAAATAAGCAAATAAGCTACCCATTCAAACAAGCGCATTAACTCTCTCCCCAAAAAAGACAAAATCCTTGAATATATCGGTATAGAACTAGAATACAACGGTTAAACACCGGAACTTTAAGGATATTAGAGGAAACAGGACTTTAGTACTATCGCTACCAGGTGATCGAGCTATAACTACAAAAAAAAAGCCCGAGAGACAAAAACAACCTACATTTCGCGACCTCACCACCGAGAAACGTGCGCAGAAATTTCATACTGATGACGCGATCTGGGTAGTGCTTATGATTTGTTAAAGGAAATTTTCCAGATCCAGATCCAGATCTAAATGGTGTCGCGTTTTCTATCGTTTGTGAGACCTCTTTCCGCGGGGAAACCAGTGGTGGCGTCGCGACATGTCGGCTGTTTTGTCAGGGTATAAGTGATCCTTGAAACAGCTTATAATTTGATCGTCGAAGAAATGCCAAAAGAATACATCTTAAAGGCAAACTAATTTTATTAGCCGAATTACTGGCCTCAAATAAATCAGCCCTTTGCCATATTGCCAGCCTTGCATTCAGTTTTGTTTTAATTCCCACTTCAAGTAACGTCTGGCATTTAGCGTTTCTTAATGTCTCTGTTCCTTTTCGATGCATGTTAAACGCAGTAACTAAATTATAAAAACAACTAATGACAAGTTGGCGTTAATGGAAGCACTGCCTTGCGCTAGGTTAACCTGTGCGACTTCCGGCGATGGCGTGACCAAAGAACATCACTAATCTTTCCAGCACTACGAGCTGAAAGCAATACAGCAGGTGCTGAATCGGAGAAGAGTATCGGCCGGTTTGCAGGCGATATTAAACGGCAACGCGGGCAACAAGCTTGGGGGAAGTCGCCGCGCAGACTTAACCGCACCGCCGAGGAGTGTCCCTAGTTTTATTTAATAACTAAAGATTACTGAGGCATTTTCAAAACGACATACAAGGTGTGGCAAACCATAAAATTAGTAAAATCCCTTAAACGCAGAGGTTCCCTCAACGCGTAAATAAAGCTGACTCATTCTTTCTTGCCGGATCTCTAATTAAAAGCAATTTTACTGTCACGCCGCTAAAATGTAGTTAATGGAACGTGACGTTAGTTGTCAGTAACCCTTTCATGGCGGTTCTTTTTCAGTAAAGCAGTTGTGTAGTCAAGCTGCCAAGATCAGCAAGCTCTAAGATACATTGTATTCTAGCGTATAACTTTACGACCTTGTTTTCTTTAGCAGGCCAATTGATCCACAGCATTGGCCAACTTTTTCAATGCACTATTCATGGCTAAGAGTTCGCACGTGCAACGCTGAGCTGGCTATGCCAGCAGACGTTTGTCTAGCTATAAAAGCCTAGAACAAGTGTTCAGAGTTCACTTGGGTTCTGTTATTCAGCAAGGTGAGCGCTCAGTATATTATTCTTGTAAACATTTTTCCCTCACTCCGTCTCTTGGGCTTTGTTTTGTGCTATGCCATCATATTACACTTCTAGATTAATCATGCATATGGAACCAGCTCTACTCCTGTATTCAAAGTACAGTCACAAAATGAATGTACAACGTTCTGTTACCTAACTTATGTTCTTTCCTCCGAAAATATTTTTTCAATTCTTCAGTTGCTTACTATGCATTTATACAAACCACAAGGGCGGAAATCTTGTTAAGAAATATCAAACTATCAAATTTGAGGCGGTGGGAGGACGACAAGCCACATATTACACCCAAATAAGCTGGACAGACTAAATATAGTGGAAAAGTTAAATAGCCTGAAATCACTGCCCATATTTTCTGAAGCTTCCTAAATGGAATGCGGGCGCGAACTATTTCATTTTCCAACCAGAATTTCTGGTTTCCCATGTAAATTGTAAGCATCCTTTATCATTTATTCCTACACTGAGGTCTCCCTTCTATTCGAGCGGTAGTGAATAACAAGTGGCGATAAAGCAAAGTCAGTTATAAAGGGATCTGTGGGGTCCGTGGCAATTTGTGGACTGCGCGAGCTGTCGTCATGGCCACCCATGCTGTCTGGCGCAATTTCAGTTGTTTCCTGCTCTTCAAGCTGAATGTCAATAGCTCCAGTGTCCTTCACGGCGCCAGCCACGGAGGGCATAGCTATTCGTCCACTTTGAAATCGCTGCCTCAGAACATTCCGCCCCATCATGCCTCGGATTTCTCCCTGTAGATCGTTAAGAGGAAGAAGCATTGCTAGGCAACAGGACATGGACCACTGGGGATTTTTTCGCCATTTTTGGATGAAGTGGTAAAGGTAGACCGAGTACTGAACTGAAATAAAGACATAAAGAGAGTAAGAAAAATTTGCATACTAGAAACAACACAATACAGCCTGCGTTTGCAATACAGGGCTGGTAGCTTTAATCGATAAATTGTTGCTGCAGCCACTTTAGTGTGCGTAGCAAGCTTTTTTGCTCGAGTTAATGTACGAAAGCTGGAACGAGAGCAAAAAATATAAGAAGGGAGAGAGAGAGGAAGAAGGGAAATAGTTTCCCAATCAGGGAGGTAGGGGGAGGGGAAGGGGAGAATTTAGTAAGGAAAGTGCACGCGGGCATGCATGAGCACTGAGCGGCGAAACCGCGAGAGAGACGCGAGAAACGAGGATGGCGGCTTTCCCGTCTTGCCCCTTCAGTCACGCGCGTGGTCATTTTCGTGTCTCGCGCGTTTCGCTCGGCAAACTAAGAAAAAAGAGAGGCTTCTCGTAGTCTTAATCATCAGCCTACTCACCAACAAGTAATCCGATCACAAGAGTGTTGGCAGCAATCACCAATACGTTGAACATAACAGAGTCCACATACGGATCTATCGACGCTGGAACATTTTCTTTGGGAATTTTGCTGACAGCTCCAATGCCCAGATTGACGAACGTAACAGCAAGAGAAGTAAGCATCAGTTTGTTTTCAAATGGATCTTCTACTGGTCTCACGTAGGCAAAAAACATTCCATACAGCCCTGAAATAACGCAAGCCAATCCAATGTATGCCCTGCTCTCCCCTCCCACGAGAATCAAGCCAGATGTCAATATAACTTTGCGAACTGTCTCTACAAGCTCCCAATACCATGACCTGGCTGAGTAATTTTCAGAAAGAAACCTCAGACCTGCCGCCAATTCTTTTCCAAAAGTTTGTTTTTGTCCAGAGTCGTTTAACGATGCTTTGGCTTTTCTGTTTTGCTTCCAGAGAAAGAGGTAAGAGGCAAGAGGCAAAAAGACGATGTATGCAATTGCAAAATATGCCACAGAAACCAAGCGCTTGTATTCTCGACTATGGCATTCAATAGTAAAGTCTGCTTTTAGATATTTGAAACAATCTTTACCGTTATCTTCATAACAAATCTCGCGGCAGGCAAGGGGAAGGACGTTTGCTGTTTTTGAGCAGGTGCTAAGATAAGTAACAAACAAGAAGAAAAAAAGATTTCTGTAGATAAGCTCCTTGGCTTTTGAAATCTGCTTGGCTTCGGCATCATTTTGCAGTTGACGACTTTTGGATATCATCAAAAGCCTTTTTATTCCATAAGATGTCCCAGCCACTGCAACAGCAGCTGCATTCATTGCGAGGATAGCAAACAAACTCTCAAATGCATCCACTTTAAACTGAGGAAATAGACAATGAATTGGAGCAATCTGAAGGACATTTAGTTGAAGCATTTTTGAATATTTTGCTATGGCAGCCAGGGAATCAGGCCACTTGATGAAAGTGAAAGCATCCAGTAAGCCAAACGTAACCTGATAGAAACCAATGACGATTTTTAGCCTGGCCAAAATTATGTCCACCAACGCGCGCTCTCTGTTCTCTTTGTTTTTCTTAATGCTCGTCCAAACTACTACCACTACAAGGAGCAGCAGCAAAACGAAGGTGATGGTCAATTGACCCGCCATCCAAGCCTTTGTTGGACACTCCTTGCAGGTCTGAAGGTGTTTGTAATATCCATGGCTACAAACTTCACAGATAGGCCCTTCATAGCCCTGTTCACATGTGGAGTTTAGCCCTCCTGAGCATGATTCCTTTCTTGGGCATTCATGTGGCACAGGCAACGAAAAATTGTATTGAACTCCTTTACTGTCGAAGGAAGGATTTGATGACAGCAGATTTGAGGTGTAGGTCTCATAGAGGCCTTTGGCGGAGTCATTGGACCATTTCCACCAATAGCCCTTCTTAAGTGTAATGTAGTCATTTTGGCATTTCAACCCTTCTTTATTACACTGCTGACAGCCTTTAAACATGTGAGTGCGATGAAAACCATTCAAGCATTTGCATGCACGAAATCCAGCGAACGAATTGGTGTCTGTTCCTTTGTAAAGAGACAAGAATAGCATAACCGTTAGTTGAAGAAAACTTACACAAATAGATGAAAATACCAAAAATCAATTTTTCCACAGCTCTCTCGGGAAAAACCACGACTGTCATGCCAGAGCAAATTGTTATAAAGGGTTCCAATTTTTTCTACTTAGACATGACACGATGCTTTTTTAGATTTCCTGCGGCCGCCTTTAATCTGACGAAATCTCGTATCCAGATCTCACTCTGTCTTTGGCCGAGCGAGGTCTGGGTAGGAGATTGATATTGACATCACTTGCTGACTTCTGTTGTCAAGACCCAACCGCAGCAATCAATTGACTACACCAAATTTATTATTGCAGCGATCGAAAAATTTCTAAACGTTAAAAGGAGATTTTTCAATCAGTTTTTGGTTCAATAAAATCTATTCTCACTTCTCAGAACATTTTTAGTCAAATTTCTGTACAATTAGCAACACCCTTCAACAATACTCGTGGTGTGTCGTTACCTTGAGGGCACGCGGTGCAGTTTAATGCATGTGTCCCTGGACTATTGTCGAGAGAAACGTATGTTCCATTTGGACACCTTGAACAGCCGTTTTTGCTTACAAAAGCTAAGGAGTCCGAAAAATATCCTCCTGCAAAATGAAGCATTAACAGTAATGAAAAGATTCCTATTGCTTAACATACTTAGAGCGTGGTACAATACCCTTTTTCCGGAAAAATAATTCACAAAAGTTTTGTTTTGTTTTCGAACCCTACATTCATCGAAATATTTGATTTCAAGAAGATTTCAATGCAATAAATGCCAAAACATGTGATTTACGGAGCGTAGTTCATTTATTCTTATTCCGGAAGAAGGTCAATCGAACACGCCCCTAATATAAGAAATAGATTGAGGAAGATAAATAACAAGGCGTCAAAGGAAAAGATGATACTGGAGAAGCATGAATAATTGCAATGAAAAGATTAATGGCTAGGGGAGGGAAGAAATAACGAGGTTGGAAGGAGTCAACAGAAGCTAATTAAACTGAAAGTAAAAGAAGCAATACCTAACGTAGACCAGTCAATAGGACGAAGTGGTTGTTGGATCGGACGATCAAAGAAAAGAGAAGGAAACAGACGAAGGGAAAGAACGATTAAAACGGATCAATGAATTAGTGAATATAAACATGAATGAACCTAAGAAATATACATATTGAAGAAAACAACGACAACAACAACAACAACAACAAAACTAAAATCTGAAACTTGAGAGAGAGAGACAGAGATATGGATGATGGAACATCGGCTAACGTCAGATCACATCGCAAAAATTTACCTGGAGGGCAACTTTCACAGCTCGGCCAATCGTTACTTGATGCATTGACAAAAGTTCCTGTAGGGCATGGAAAATATCTAACGTGCAGTTTATTGTTTACGGCAAACCCTGATCGTTGTAGCGCCCGCCGTAAGATACTCATATAGGAGTCTGTAAAGAGCTGGTCACCGAAAGTCAGTTCGAGATATTCTTCGTCACTGTTTCCAACTCCCCTAAGTTAGATATTAACAAAAAATAAATAAAAAAAATACTTGCTTTAGACAGTGTTGTTACAAATAAATAAATAAATAAATAATACAGTTTTTGTCCCATCCTCCGATTTCTGAGCCGTCATAGTATCGTTAAATTAGAGTAGTTTTCGACTTTTCAACTTTTAATGTTATTTTTGGCTAGATTCATCAAAAAACCTCAGTAATGAAATAGCTGCATTCCATATTTCAACTCAGCAGCCCCCTGGGGGGTACTCTCTATAATGTCCTATACGGTGAAGCTCCGCCCGAAAAGGGTACCTTTTTCAGGCTTTACGTATATGAAAGGATAGGGATTTCACTAGCTAAAGTATATGAAAGGATAGAGAAATCTGACATTTCGGTATGTAAAAAGGCCCAAAGGAGCTAACAGATGCATTTTATGCATGGCTGTGAAAATGTCTAAAACTTTCTGGTTCGTGATTTATTCATATTATTTTTAGGACAGGCATTTCCAGCAGATAAAAGAGATGCAAAATTCTAAACTAGGTATGTTTTGCAATAGACGTTATTGGAAAGGGTTGCCCTTTTTGTCGAAAATGGTATATAAAAGCGTAAGCCCCCACCACCACCCATCCCCTTCTCACTGGTTCCTCAGATCGAACTGATGACAACTAAAGCACACAGAAAAAAGGAAAAAAAAGGAAAGAAAGATTGAAGGAAAGGGAAAATAAAATGTACAATCAATTTTTACGATTATATTCCGTTCTTTCCATTTGTAACGATGATGATGATGATCATGATAATAATTATAAAATTAAATTCTCCCAGAATCCTTTGAGCTAATTTTTTAAAAAGCTTCATTACTTTGACAATTTTATACGTAGAAGACTGTCAGACCACACCGAGGCAACATTTGCCATAAAATATCTTCCCATGTTAGATCTAATATAATGACGTCATCAGTCACGTGATTATTTCCGAATTAGGATTTTTGGTGCTGTGACAACTGTCTCTTCCGGCGACATTCAGGCACATCCGCGAGCTGTGATACCGTCGTTTGGATCCAACTGTGGACACGTAACGAGAAAATAGGCTCAAAGTGGGTTCAAACATGACCGTTTGGCCGCCAAACATTTAAATTTTGAGAGGGCGCTATACAAATGTGGGCACACCTCTCACTATAAAGAATTGACCGAAACCGGAAACCGAGCATCAAAGGTCTCTGGCATCCAGGTTAGCGACTGTTTAGCAGCTTGAAGCATCTGACCTGATTTGTGTTCGCACAGCGAAATATTCATCGCAAGTATTAGATATTAAGAAGAAGTAATGCAGTTTGAAACTCTCAAGAATAATTCTTAAAAGCAAATGTACTGTTTTTGAAAGGAAAATATTCTTGGAAAAACAGAAAAAATATCTTGTAAATTTTGCATAATTAATTGCAGCCAGCCACTTATTAAAGGTTTCCCCGTTTCGCGCGTGATAACCCTTGCCTTTCACAGTGTGTCAGAATTCATGCAATATTCGTTACTTTAAATGAGGCTACCAGCCATTAGAAAATCTCGCTCTTTAATCTCAAAGTGAAATTTTGAATCCAATACTGCAATCCATTTGTAAAGGAAATTCATTCGTTAATTATGAGCGGAACGCGCTCATCAAAAACACGTCAACAACAGGAGCCGATTAGTATCGGCTCCTGGCGCTAATAACTGTAATGGCTTCAAATGTTTGGCGGCGAAACATGTCACGTTCACGTGAAAGTAGACCACGCGGGTTACGGAAACAACAGACCAAAACAACCTTCGCAGCACGCGCTCGAACTTTAAATGGATTTAAAAAAATTATCATGGGGGGACAGGGATTCGCTCTCTTAGCTCATTCTCTCTTGGTTCTACCTGATAATTTTTTCATGGCCAAAAGAGGGACATGGCGTCATCAGTCACGTGATCAAAACATTTTGAATGTTTTAATTCGTTTTTAAAGTACCTTTTTTGTCATAAATTGGCAAGTTTTTGCTTTTTTTCTCAACAATTCTTTACACTATATTGTCTTGTACCGAACACTGTATTGTCTCTGAGTAATAATTATTCCATTTTCAGACCATAACCTAGCCTCCCCGGACGTGGGGGAGAAATGAATGCATGACAAACGAACCCCAAAGGACGTCTGCCGGGGAGGCTAACTATAACCAAACCAAAACTGAGCCAGAATTAAAAGTTGCGTAAATTGACCCATATTGCAAGTTAAAATCGAAAAGGAGACCTACTCATGAGACTTTTGTAAAATCCTTTTTCAACTTAACTGTTTGTTTGCCGAAATAAATGTTAAACGTTTGTTAGTAAAAGAGAACTTTAAAAATTGGCGGCCATATTGTTTCTCTTCATTCCAGGGAGAGAAGTCATGTACCAGCTCTTCTAACCCTAAAAGCTAAATGGTTTGCTACCCTAACCTAAAACAATGGACATAAAGATGAAGAATGTTGTGTTAATGTTTTCCCCGACCGATGAAAAGACACCTTACGAGCGGGGAGAGAATCGTACGGTTATACGGCTCAGACGATAGCCACGCGATCGATAGTTCATAAATTTGTTAAACGTTCCCCTGCATGAACCAAGCCTGAAAGAGTATTGATGGGTTTATTGTGAGCTTTAAGTCTAGCTCTGATCAGTTAAAGATTTAATTCTACACGGAAATTAAAAAAAAAACACCGAAAAAGTCATCCTTGAGAGCTGTCAATCACCACAGAGAAGGAATATATACCTCGCTTACACTTTTATTGACAACGTTAACTACGATGGTCCAGTAGATAGGGGCGTTGACTTTTAGTCTTGACTGATTTTTAGGGTCTGGGTTCGAATCTCCTTAAAGCAAATTTTTCGTAGCCTTAGATTTTTTCTCTTTTTAAAATCTCTTTTCTACTTTCTTTTTTACCTGTCTGGTGCATATGTGTAGTAACATAATGCGGTAAATTGAAAGCAAAGTTTAGAGGAATATAAAAAAATGCGGTATGTATCATAGGGTATCTACCGGTATTTTTAGTAATACTGGACACTGTTATCATTTCCCAGCTCAATCATCGATTTTCACAGGTGCCTAATTTTTATCGAAAGTTAACTTCTTTGAGATGGACGTCTGAATACGACTTTAAGTGGCTGTCCACCTAAGAGCGGGTCCGGCGAGTTTGGGATCGCCAATAAACCTTCCCTTTATTTTTTGTGGGTGAAAAGGACTTAATGAGGAATGATCAAAATCGAGCTAATTTTTTTCAAAATCTTTTTCTGTGCTTCGCTACAGCACAAAACCTCTTTCCTGTCTGACAGCGCTTTTTCAACTTTATTCAATGGTCAAAATTCAGTAATTTTAAAAGCCGCGCTTCTTCGTAACGGATAAATATCGTGAAATTCTACATAGTACAATGGATTTAGCTGCATTTGGCTTGTCCTATAACGGAATCTTGAATAATTTGACGCAAAATTAAATTAAATTAAGAGTGAGTCAATGGGTGCACCAGGCAGGTGTGCTACATGCTATCTCTCCGATTTCAATGAAACTTGGCCAAACTCAAAATGACAAACTGGTTCATTGTTTGGAACTTTATGGTGGGAGATAGCCCACCCAACTGGTTTAACTACATTTTTTACCAATAAAAGTGCATTAATAACAGGCAAAAGTAGGAAGCTCTCAGGACAACAGTTTTTAACCTTTCACCTTGAGGGTTTGTATATAAGTTTGTGCATCTTTGACAAATGCAACAATGTAAGTTTCAGTCAATTTGATTGACAGCTTGTCAATCACCGGCCTTGAATATGAGACTACCTTTATAGCCATTCAAATATTTGCTGATTTTGAGATCAAATATTTCTCCTTGCCAGAAAGCTATAACAATAATTTTCCTACTCCCTGTTTACCAACCCTTTAGTCTATAATAAACATAAAAAACATTTCTGGGCTCTGCCTTTTTTGGACGTCAGATGCCACTTGAAAACTGCAACTGAAACAAGCCTATTTCCACTTCTCCTGCCCTATAATTCAGCAATTAGCGGCCGTTGAAGTTACTAAACCGACACTTTCCAGCCCGTTATACAAGAATAATAATTGAGGAGTCTAATGCATGCTTAAAACGTTCATGATTTTGCGAGAAAATTAAAGATTTCACACTGATTAGCAATGCATGCCACCAAAATATCGGAGGCAAAATTGTAATGTTTGTGACCTCGTTTTGATTTTCTTGCAAAATCAGAGATTATTCTTCTTACGAGTTAAACTATACAGAAGTCCTTCATTCAAGTGTTAATGATCTTTACTGTGACGAGACCAAGCTGTTTTTCATTTCCTGGGAAGATTTCGAGGCCACATGTCGCACGGTTGTTGACAAGCTTTAAATCACGCCAGTATATGCCAGTCATAAAGCAATGTCAACTTGTACGTCTAAAAACAACATTCAATGATGAGAAATTCTTCCTTCTAGCGATAAATAGATTACGCCCTTAAAAAGTTCATTAAGTTTTGGCTACAACCTCAGAAAAAGAATAGTATTACAAAGACGAATGGTGTTAGTTCTACTTACCGCCGTCGACCTACGCGAACTATTATGTATGCTGCGTGACCGGACAATATTTGTTTAGAATCCACTTCTTTGCCTCCAAAAGGCTTTCTGAATATCGTGCTTATCTCCATAACTATATTTATCTCCTCCTAGCTTCATTTTTCTTTTAAAATGCAAGTTGTTCGAAGATCTCTGTCCCTCTCAATCAAGATTATTTACAACCAAGCATTACGTGACAAAAAAGAGCCTGCAATGTTTTGATCAGCGAATTTCCCGCGGCTTCCCCGGCAATTTACATAAATCTAAACAATTTTTGGTTGCCTAGAGAATGAATAAAAATAAACAAAACAAAACGTAACTAAAAAATAGGTATTTACATTTTTGTTTTCGTCTCCCTAAGGTCAAAACTGAGAAACACTAGCCAGTCGGAAGCCCATCAAATGGAGCCTCCATCTCCATTAATTTCTTGAGTCAACCCTTTCCCGAGTAGATTTATAAATAGAACGGCTTGTTTCCCGCGAAAAGTGTCATATTTCCGTGAGTCTCGTATGTCACCTTGAAAATTATGTTGGATGAAGTTGGATGAAATCGAACTCAGAAGGCCGTCCTTCGACCGTTTTCCTTTTTTACTATACGTCCATTTTTACAATTTTACAGCCGCTGGGATATGATATGGCACTGGCATACGACTTGCCGTTTTGGGGGGGGGTGGGAAAGTTTGTCCCCTAGGTTGCTTAGAAAAAGCTTGCATTCCTAACCCATTCCCCCTTTCGTGCCAAAAAACCAGGGGGGTAAAATATCCCACTTACACGTCAACGACTCTTTGTTGGTAATTCCTTTTCTTGTCTTTCTCATGCTCCAAGAAGATCGATGCTGTAGATTTGTTCTGGTTGCACGTTGAGTTTACATGCGTTCGACATACACCGAAGAATGCAGTTTCTCCTCGTGACCAGAAACTTCCTGCGTTTATGTCCAGTCTAGCCTCAGGGCTTGTGACGGTGGATCTTAGGTTGAATACCTCACTGTCGATCGGTAGGAGGTAGCGCTTTATATCGACATCCTTGCAGACTTTGCTGAGCAGAGATGTGAGAAGGTTCTGGATGCCATTATGTCTTTGTGCTACAAAATCCCCCTTACACAACAGGGCGCGGCTTACTGTGAATCGGTCTCCACATGTGGGATCCAATGACCCTCTAGCCATGCCATGCTGGTATGCGATCAACACATCCATCAACTCAGTGTTATACAACTGGTATAAGCATTTTAGTCAAGAAGGAAAGAAATTTGGCTACCTAGTCAATGGCTCTAAAAGTTGACTGATAGTAAAGCCCAGGTAGCCTGAAGACACAAGATCTCGCAGACAAGGCCAAGTTGGTGTCAGGAGAGGAGGTCAGAATAACAACGGGAGGTCAACGACACCTGGGAGCAGTCATTGGATCCCAGGAATACAAAGACCAAAAATGTAGTGGAAAAGTAGAGGATGGTGGGAAAACACCGAGTTGCTGGCTGAGATCGTAAAGATTCAACCCATGCGTCCTAGGTCTCCTTCACAAAGGGCTACAAATCGAAATTTGCATATTTTATGCGTACAATTGACTCTTTTTGAAGACTATGTGGAACCAATTGATGAAGTGATCAACGATATGTTTATTCCAGTTCTTTTTTGTCAGATGGAACCGCTCCCTGATGAGTTGAGAGAACCATTCCCCACTGCGCCAGCACAAGGCGCTCTTGGTATACCATACCTGAAAGCTGAAACCTCATAGCAATACACTGCCTCAAAGTTAATAAGAGCACCGCATAAGGCAGCTAGACTGGTATAGCCCTGAGGCTATACTCGACATTAAGGCAGGAAGTTTCTGGTCACGAGGAGAAACAGCATTCTTTCATGTATGTCTAACACATGTGAACTCAACGTGTAACCAGAACAAATCCACAGAATCGATCTGGGTTGCAAACTTTTTAAGAGCAACCTAGCGGACAAACTTTCCCCCCCAAAAAACGGCGAGTCATATGCCAGTGAGTTTTAAAACAAGCATATCTTTTGAAATTTTTACGATCCGTCCACACATATGTACGAGGGTCCCGATCCCCTTTTCTCAAGGATGCTGACTTTCTAGATGATTTTAGTGTTAATGCCAGGAATCAAGACATTTTTAAAATTAGTTTTAGAACGTTTTTTTTACAGTAGTTTTAGAAGACAGTATTTTTATTAGTTGGCCATAGTTTTTTAGTAGACCGTGTATTTTATTTAGGATATATCTTTTAATGTTATATATTGTTTTTATCATTGTAATGACAATAAACGCCTTTTTAACGAACAATCGACACTAAATGTTGTGGCTTTAAAACAGGAAGTAAACACGGAATATTAAGTAAAAAAAAGATCACGGTTTTCAATGGGGGTCTCTATACTGAGGCTAGTGTTTCTCAGTTTTGACCTTAGGGAGACGAAAACAAAAATGTAAATACCTATTTTTTAGTTTAGGTTTGTTTCGTTTATTTTTATTTATTCTCTAGGCAACCAAAAATTGTTTAGATTTATGTAAATTGCCGGGGAAGGCGCGGGAAATTCGCTGATCAAAACATTGCAGGCTCTTTTTTGTCACGTAATACTTGGTGATTGAGAGTGACGGAGATCTTCGAACAACTTGCATTTTAAAAGAAAAATGAAGATAGGAGGAGATAAATAAGAAGGACATTCAGAAAGCCTTTTGGAGGCAAAGAAGTGGATTCTAAACAAATATTGTCCGGTCACGCAGCATACATAATAGTTCGGCGTAGGTCGACGGCGGTAAGTAGAACTAACACCAGTCGTCTTTGTAATACTATTCTTTTTCTGAGGTTGTAGCCAAAACTTAATGAACTTTTTAAGGGCGTAATTTATTTATCGCTAGAAGGAAGAATTTCTCATCATTGAATGTTGTTTTTAGATGTACAAGTTGACATTGCTTTATGACTGGCATATACTGGCGTGATTTAAAGCTTGTCAACAACCGTGCGCCATGTGGCCTCGAAATCTTCCCAGGAATTGAAAAACAGCTTGGTCTTGTCACAGTAAAGATCATTAACACTTGAATGAAGGACTTCTGTATAGTTTAACTCGTAAGAAGAATAATCTCTGATTTTGCAAGAAAATCAAAACGAGGTCACAAGCATTACGATTTTGCCTTCGATATTTTGGTGGCATGCATTACTAATCAGTGTGAAATCTTTAATTTTCTCGCAAAATTATGAACGTTTTAAGCATGCATTAGACTTCTCAATTATTATTCTTGTACAACAGTCTGGAAAGTGCCGGTTTGGTTACTTCAGCGGCCGTTAATTGCTGAATTATAGGGCAGGAGAAGTGGAAATAAGCTTGTTTTAGGTGAAGTTTTCAAGTGGCATCTGACGTCCAAAAAAGGCAGAGCCCAGAAATGTTTTTTATGTTTATTATAGACTAAAGGGTTGGTAAACAGGGAGTAGGAAAATTATTGTTATAGCTTTCTGGCAAGGAGAAATATTTGATCTCAAAATCAGCAAATATTTGAATGGCTATAAAGGTAGTCTCATATTCAAGACCGGTGATTGACAAGCTGTCAATCAAATTGACTGAAACTTACATCGTTGCATTTGTCAAAGATGCCCAAACTTATATACAAGCCCTCAAGGTGAAAGGTTAAAAACTGAAATGGACAACCTGTCTGTAAACAAGCACGATTTGCACATCCGACAGGTTGATCAAGAATGTCACTTTATGGCATTATTTTTTTTGCTTTCATTTATACAAACTTAAAAAGGCTAGTGAAAAGAAAACACATGGTCTTTATTTTGAGGATACACAACAACATTCTCAGCTACTGAGAAAATATCCACAGGGCAAATCTATGCAAATAATGCCGAAAAGAGGCTCTTAAAAACGTTTGACACTTCCACCCCAGAACAATACCCGCACCTTTGACTTTATTTTCTGACAGAATAAGGTAAGATCTTTGCTGTAAAGTGCATTTTACCTGTGATTTTTGTCAAGAATTTGTCAAGAGGGAAAAAAAAAACGCAAAGGGGCTTGTGTTTGATTTGATTCATTTAATTTAATTTTGCGTCAGATTATTCCATATTCGGGTCATAGGACAAGCAAACTGCAGCTAAATCCATTGTACTACGTAGAATTTAGCGATATTTATCCGTTACGAAGAAGCGCGGCTTCTAAAATCACCGAATTTCGGCCATCGAATAAGGTTGAAAAAGCGCTCTCAGACAGGAAAGAATTTTCATGCTGTAGCGAAGCCCAGAAAAGGATTTTGAAAGAAATTGTTTCGATTTTAATCATTCCTCATTAAGTCCTTTTCACCCAGAAAAAACAAAGGGAAGGTTTACAGGCGATCCCAAACTCGCCGGACCGCTCTTAGGTGGACAGCCACTTAAATACGACTTTGTCGAATCTGCGACTGAAACAGTCGAAAATTCGACTTAGGTTAAACATTTGATTTAGAAGACGCATTTTACATGTGCCGAATATAACACGTTGATTACAGAAACCCTCATCCATACTGGATAAAACATTTTTCTAGAGACTGGGAATATTTACAACAAACGGAGTGCAATTTGGCACCATCATATCCGACGTCTGAATCAACTGCCGTATTTAATTACTTTCACTGACTAAAATAGGTGTTCGGCACTCATAGGAAATTCCACAGTTTCAGCTGAGTGGTCTGCAGGCTGTTATTAAGTTGGTGCTTTCTTTTCAGTAAGACTGGCAATTCGTATCTCTCTTTGTAAATCCATTTTATTAATCGGCTTGTAACTTTTTGTTTTTTAACGCGATGGCTTAAGAATCAGATATCATTCGGCAATAACACAAAATATTTTGATTTCACTGAAGGTAAATATTTCTTGAGAAATTAGTGCTTAAAAAGGACCCTTTTCAAAGAAAATCGCGTCTAGTAAAAAATTTTGCTGATATTTTTTACTGAAATTTCTTCGGACAGTCCTTAAGAATTTGTAATAGCCACCAGTTTGATTTTACTCCTTTGACATGATTTGTATGTCACTGGACATGATTTGTACATCAGAAAGAGCGATCAATTTTCATCCATCCATTTCAATAACAGCAAATGGAATCACTTACTATGGCGGACAACCTCGAACCGTGACTTCGTCGTAGAAATAAGCGGCACCGAAGAAAGACTTAAAAGCTAACCCTTTTTGATATTTTAAGGTTTAAACTCGAAGCCTTATAGTGTAAAATAATTATAATTTGCTTTTACCGGCATCAATTGTAATTATATTCAAACAAAATAATAAAGATACTTACAGTTGAATTTTGCAGAGCTCAGAACCAATCTCGTTCTTTAAAGTCATTGAAACAATTTGGCCATCGCGCATATTTCTGCAAGGCAAGAGTCGATTGGTTGAGTACGACCTTTTTAGGCGGAAGGGTAGAAAGGAAAGTGGTCTGTTATGGCTTTTTTGTTTTTGTTCAGTATCTTTTGCAATTTTCCATTTCGGTCAATACAAGTTACAGAGGGTTAAGGCAAATATAAATAGACGGAAGAGGACTATAAAAAAAACCTTAACAAGTTTTTACTCGGTAGCCGCTTACAACTGCAAAGGGTTAAAATGAATCTACGAGGTTAACACGCTTGCGCGATCCATATTTAATACTTATTATAATTTATTCAAAATATTATCCCCATTCTGATTGGCTAAAAGCACACGTTTAATTCACCATAACCAGTTACTGATGACCAAATTTGGAAGAATTTTGTGTTTAACGAGGAAATGACGTCAAAAATGCAGCGTTTTCGCAGGTTAACCGAGAAGACCTGGGGACGAGGTTGAGTCGTTTTGATTGTGAACTTGAAAAATGGCGGACATTTCACTCGTTTCAAGAGTAAGAACTAGGCGAAAAAATAGCTAAAAACATGGCAAGAACAGCAAGAAGACAACTCGAAGGACGACATCTGCTATTTGGAGAATATTCGCGGAGCTGGACAAACCTAAACGTGCACTATCGAAGATGAACTTAACATCGATGGGTCGATGGAGGTAAGCATGTTTTAGCCATGTTTTTAAACTATGGACAAGAGACTATAAAGGGGACAGAGAGGGCATCCCCCATATACACCCTATTCCATAGGTAATTCGTCTCGAGTTATTTTTAGAACTGCAGATCCCAAGGGGGATTGGTCAACAGCCAATCACATAGCGCGAATGTATTCCGCGTGGACGACCCACGCTAGAGCCACGCGTCGTCCACGAATTGACGCAGAACAAAATGGGGGAAGACGCGGAAAGAGATTTTGCTTTTCCTTTTGTCGACGAAAACGACTACAGCGAGATTTCTGCGAAAGCTGTGTCAGCGAAACGGAAATTAAAAAAGAATCGCAATTCCTCTCTTGTATAGAGCTAACAGTACAGTAGGGAAGTCCTTAACACACTGAATATTCTCTCAGGATCATTTATAATTTACAGTTTGAAGAGAGCAATTTCTGGTTTGATATTTATTCCTTTATTAGTCTTTTATTATTCAACAAAAATAACACTTGGCGTCCTCCTTGCCTTATTAGGGACTTTAAGATCCAACGGCGCGACGGCGACAAGAACGTCGCATAAAAAGTCCATTTGAGTTTTTTCAGTCTTTATAGCGATTATTCCTACCCACTTACTTTGTCAATTGTAGGCGAACCCTCCTGAAGCTGAATTTCAAGGGACCATATTCAAGCTCAGAAAGAGAAATAAAATTTCGTCGTTGCTTGTTTATGTCCTCCATAAAACGCGAAATTAGGCATTTTCACGTCGTAGTCGTGCAAAAACAGGAAAGAAATGAACAAAAAAGTGTGTTGCACGTGCGAAGTTGTTGTTTTGCTAATTAAACCTATTGTTTTTTTGACGTTCTACTTGTCGTCCGCGTCGTTGGATCTTAAACTCCCTATTGTACAAACGACCGGTTTCAATAGACCGGCGAAATTTCTCATTTTATTAAAGCACTGAGGTTACGACAACTTCCAGTTAAACTGATTTCACGGGTTTTCAAAGAGTCCAGCGATTCCTTTTTCCCAGGTGAGCGCCGACTCATTTCGCCTCAATATTCAGGAATGCTCTCGATCTTTTTACGCTTTCATTGCCTTTTGCCCGACATGTTTTGCACGGCGTTTAGTCATGCGAAACCTCCACGAAACATCCACGCCTCGCGCGAGGTAACTTTATCCCGATTCTAAAAATAACTCGAGACGAATTACCCATGGAATAGGGTGTATATGGGGGATGCCCTCTCTGTCCCCTTTATAGTCTCTTGCTATGGAATAATTTTGAATGAATAATAAAACAATTATTGAATCCGGCTTTCGTATCATATGAAGAATTATGGAGATCTCCATAATTCTTCATAAGATACTCAGCCTCGTTCATTAATTGTTAATTATTTTGCACGGGTTTCCGACCACCTAGCTTAAGTTGTAAAAGAAACTAAAAGTAGTTTAAACTTACATTTTGGTTGTTGCACTATCCACACCTTCCAGCGAATCCAGGTCGAGGGATCTTAAAGCTGTTCGCATCATGTATCTGTTGCATGTAATATATAGATTTAGCCAGGGCTAAAAGTGAAGCTCTCGTGGGTCCTTTTAAGAACTGTCTTTCTAAACGAAAGTTTTCTGAACCTGCGATAACTTGGAATGCCTTAACTGGTCAGCCGAGAACCTTAAAAATGAGTTGTACACCTGAGCCCGCGATACAGTCATGTAACACTGGTCAGCCGGTATCTTATTTTGGCAGCTGTCAATTGATCATAACATAAATGTCCAATATTAAGTTCATTACCAAATCAAGTCATGGTCTGTGCTTACACAACGTTAAATCAGAACATCAAAAAATAGTCGACGTCGCTTACGAGAGTTTACAGCTATGGGGGAAAACTTGGTGTTTTCGTTAAAGAGACGAAAGGTGGTCGCTTAGTGACGAGACGGACGAGACGTTGTATACTGCAGTACTTACATTCTGGTATCAGAGAAGTTACCAACAATAAACGCCTTGGATCCAACATCTTTAATCTTATTATCGGAAAGCATGCTGTGAGAAAAACCAAGAAGTAGGAAAGGGGTATGACAATAGCAAAAGGAAGGATCACTGTTAGCTAAAATCAATGATTACAAAAGAACTTACAGCAGTGCCAAGTATTTAAGATTTAAGAAAGCTTCGTCTGGAATCTTGGTGAGACGGTTGTCATTAAGCAATCTGCAAAATTGAGAAGTACGAATGTTGTTATACGAATGTAATGGAGCAGATAGAACAACGAAATCCCTTTATCATGAATGTCACGTTAGGTGTTAGATAAGTGTACATGTATACTGCTTACGGTGAACGACGAGATGACGGTAACGATTAGTATGTGGGTAGTTTCTCACTATGTGCGTACACTTCACTACTAATGAAACTTACATTTTTTACCTAACGAGATGCACTAATTAGCTTTTAATGCAGTTAATTGCTTAAAAATAATTTCCTGTTTAACAAACAAAGAAGCCTTGACCGTGCTCTGTTCTGTTGTAAAGCACGCAGGAAGCCGCTAGAGAACGAAAGAAGCATAGGGGGAAACAAGAGACGCAGTCGATCGTTTCTCGCTACTTCATGAGTGCTCTAGCTGCTTCCAAAGTGCTTTACACCAAAACAGGGTATATTCAAGGCTTTTTCATTTTTTTAATGACAAAGAATTCGGTTAAAACCCACACATTACTTTCTAACTTTCAAAACAAACTATTGGCAGATGGGGAGACACATAGCGCCGCGTTTTCTACATCTGTGCTCTCATAAAGCACGCTTTTTCAACTACTCAAGGCGAGCGTTTTTCTGAACTTTATCATAAAACTAGTTATGAAAAAGAGGGCGGTGCAGAAGTGCAGAACTGGGATATCACTACAAGGGGAACGGCTAAAAGCAGCAAAAAATCCAACTAAAGTTGCTTGTGTCTGTGTTTCACCTATAAGAGGTGGGAACGTTCACTGTCACCGATTAGAAAATATTTATTTTAGTAATCAGCTGCTTCCAGGATCAGAATCATGATCATGGCGCGTGTCACGAACTACGAATTTACCTTACTTTTTTTAAACATCTGGTGACAAATTAGATAGTATAAGAATATAACATATAGAGCCATGATAATTGATAACTGCTAATAAATGTCCTCCACGAGAACAGAAATCATTCTTGATTGTTTCAACTTACAAAATCACGAGGTTAGTAAGGTTGGCAAACGTTTCATTTGTTATTGAGTCGATTAAATTCTGATGTAATGTTCTGAAAGAATAACAATAAAAAGTATAAATTATAGCACAACACTATCTTTTACCTTAACGTCTTATGAATAGATACCGTATGTATTTTATGGTTTGAAGCTGCTGGTTAATATCTTGAAAGGCAGATGGTAAGTCACTTCATACTACTGATATAGCCTAGCACCCCAAAGGTGGACTTCCACTCTCGCGTAATTTGTGCGCGCCTACGCATGTAAATTTTATGCCACCACGCAAAAAGTAGAGGCAATGTATGAAGCATCGCGCGTAAACGTAAAAGTTGAGCAGTTCAGCTTTAATGTTTATGCGCAACCTTTCTCACATCAGCTGTCTTTACTTTATTTGCGAGGGAGCGTAAATTTCACACTTTTTAATTTGCTGACCTTGCCATCACATAAATCGTTATGATTATCTTTTACAGTTCTAAGTTACAGGCTAAGAAATTCTACTTACAGAACTTTGAGTCTCCTCAAGCGGTTCAGTGGTGTTACTGGGATACCTTGTATGTTGTTCCTTGAGAGATCCCTTAAAGAAATTGTAATGCAGTTTAGCAAGGTAGTGTTTCCCAAAGTGATCAGGTGCAACCTACTTTAAGTGCAGCCTACTGTATCAAAAAACCCGTTTGTGTTGCACTTTATCCAGCTCAAAGCAACTCATAATTCAATCAGATAACGCATCCGTACAGTTTTCCTCGCTCAAGAAACAAGGCCCATATAGGAAATACTGGATTTCACATGTTGATAATTGCTTAGATCTCACATGTTAAACGCCCGTCTGAAGAAGGTGAGACTCAAGTTTGTGTATGCAATCAAATCTCCCTAAGACGGACATCTTTGGGACCGTCACTAAGTGTCCGTTTTATAGAGTCAACAAGAGGGAGTAAAAAAAAGGGAGGGACCAACTCTAGGTTTCTGTTAAGAGAGAGTTGTCTATAACTGTTAAGAAAACAGATATGTTCCCTTCAATAAAGAAGTTACAACCATATTAGATTACTCAGCAGACCATGACATATACGTATCTGTGCGATGAAGATATGTTGCCCTACTTACAATAGCCTCAGACTGGTCATAGTTCCGATTCCCTCAGAGATTTCAGTCAACCGATTATCTCCCAGTATACTATGTTATACAAGGAAAAAATGTATCAATCAAAAGCTTTTGATTCAACCAATAAGGGTTCGTTAATCCTAAAAGTAAAATTGTCAATTTCAATTAGCTTTGTCGGAAAGCTTAAGCGAAAAGCTTGCGGCTCGTGCTTCTTTTGCACTGCTTTGGTGTGCTCAAAAATTTTCACGTGCATATTTATCTCCAGACACCATGTTATTAAGATTATGATTATGATTCCGATAATGATTATAAATATGATAGTGGTAATGATAATGATAATGATTACGATTACCATTAAGATTAAGATTATGATTATGATAACGATTACGATTTTATTATAATTATCGTTATTTTATTCCTGCTTAAGCATTGAATGCATTGATTGCCTTAGTGATGCTAGTAAATCAAATCGGAGACGGAAAGCACTTCATCCCCCTCAGTCGGGTCGGCAGAAACAGCGCGACGAAAGTTTCCTCAGCTGGCTGCCCCTTAGGGTCTACGATCATGATAGGTTATTTCGCATATGCTTCTCAAGAAAATTAAGGCATGGGTCTTCTATTTAATTCCTCAAAAACAGTTGGGGGGGGGGATGGTCTAAATTCTTAAGCTTTCAATATAGCACAAAATAACTTACGGACAGACTTCCTGGGTATAAGGCCCGGTTCAGACGCCGAACTTTTCATGAGCCGAACCTAATTCGAATTAAGGCCGACCCAAATTATTTAGACCGGCTAAATTGATTCACACGCCGATCTTAATTCCAGCCGAACTAAATTCAGAAGACGAAAAATGCGCATTTTGGTCAAACTGCTTACAAAATACGTTATAAGAATTTATGCATTAGGTTCGGTACATGAAAAGTTCGGCATCTGAATCAAAGGCGTTCCAAAGTCGATCCAAAGGCGAAATTCCCGGCCGGGCTAGGCGAAAAGAACGGGTGAGCCGTTCCAAATTGAAACAGGCGTTCCTAATTGATTTAGACGCCGAACTTTTCATTTACTTAATTCAATGTATTAGGTTCGGCTCATGAAAAGTACGGCGTCTGAACCGGGCCTAAGTTTAACAACTTTGAATGATGATTGGCGTCACTAATTGTCACGTGACCTACTAAGGCTATTTTTAGCACAAAAATCTATTTGGCAATATGGCACGACTTTTAATCACTTTCTGGAAGTTGAAATTATCGTCGTAGTTATGAGAATAGTGGGTACATCATTTCTGTGTGCAGGCCTTTTAAGTTAATCTTTTAGAAAGGAACGAAATTCGAAAATCGTTTGATGAGGGGACTGGGTACTAGTACAAAATTCCGTTTATTTACACTTTTAATAAATCATGAGCCGAGCACAGATGTGTAGTCTTTCATCTAGGGACATGTTTGGTTGCAATTTCTTTGATTGGCTGCTACTATAAAATGGTGCCATTTTTAATTTAAGCTTTTTTCGCGAAAAATGGCCGTTAAAGGTCACGTGACCTAATTTACATATTCTTTTACTCGGAATCGCATAAACTTTTGAGAGTCATTACTTTACTCAAGTTTTGTCGCTATTGCTGGTTTTCAGTGTCACGCCATTCAAAATAGATCAAAATAAAAATGAAAACTTTTCAATACATTAAGTCCAGAATCTGGCAATGAAAGGAGGTATACATACAAAGACCCTGGCCAAGATTCAGGTCAAAGGAATATTCCGTATAAGAGATATCAGAAGAAATGTTTTACCCAAACTTAGGCTGTGTTTTCACTAGGACAATTTTAACAAGATTAACCCGGAAAAGTCAGGAAATACAGTGAAAACACCTCGTCTTGGTTTCAGTTAGCTAAAAATGAAAGCTGTTTTCGCAAGCAAAAACAAGGGATTTTCTCGCCTTTACGAGTGGAAATTCACGCAGAGTTATACTACTTCGCGAGATGGTATAACTTGTCCCGATAAACGCTGTAGCCAGTCGGGCCGCTCGTAATGACAGACGCCTGCCAAATAATCTGGTAATATTATTTTACAGACTATTGCCTCACGGTTGAGCTTGAGAAATTCAACGTGGCAGACAATTCCAACAGTCATTTCTTTCGATTTACAATCCCACCGACCCCACTGGATTCTCCATTTCTTCGGCCAGGTCCTTAAACCATAATTGTGGTTTTGGATAAACCCACATAGTCTTGCGCTTATACCAGTTATGGCACTGAATGTTGCTTCGTTGTTGGATTGACAGAATTAAAAGATTTCGTCGCATCATCCTCATTTGTAAGGACATAAGCCTCGTTTGCTGAATAAAACGGCTTCTCCTTCGCAAAAATACAGCGAAAATAATCACAAGAGAAGTCATTACAAGCACTTCGTCCCCTTTCATTTTTTATTATGGCGCAGCGGTTTTGCAATTTGAATCCTCTGAGTTAGTGGCTTAGATTACCAGTCAAATTTCACAGTAAAAACAGTTTTCACGTTTAACTAGTAAAACACTGGTAAAAGTCGGTTTGTAAACAAATCCTAGAAAGACTGTTCAGCCAGTTAATCGCCCTAGTGAAAACACAACCTTATAGAGATTTGTATGGAGAGCCATGCTGGTGCTCACCTGGATGAGCTCCAACATGGTGGACAGAAACCAACAGAAACATCTGTTACCGAGTTTTGCTACAAAAGCGTGAATTAAGATAACAAATTTCCTGAAATAAGTCATTTTTTTTTAATCTACATGACAGCCCTCTTGGCCCTCATGTAAATGACGCATCACGTAAAAGTTTAGAAATTCAAGCGTACTCTATCACAAAACCAAGAACCCTTTTGAAGCGAAAATTTGTGTGAAAATTAGTTTTCAGCTGCTCTAATGCATCGTGAAAGTAAAATCTCGGTAGGATCGATGGTTTTTTAGTTTGAATTTTAGTGACGTCATGTGAAAACCAACAATAGGCCTTAATCCTCAAAATATAGATCACCCCTCGACTTTTTGAGGGAAATTGAAAAAACACTGACCCATGCCTTAATTTCCTTGAGTTCTTAGAATTTCAGTTTCTGAGAAGTAGCTTTAAGACATCTCTACTTAATCTTGATATACTTACAGGTGCGTGATTGAAGTGAGGTTGCTGAAGAAACTGGCACCGATTATCTCCAGCTGGTTGCTTCCTAGATTCCTGAGATTTGGCATAACAAATGACAAAAAAGTATTTCTTCGAAACCGAAATGGTCTACGCTTTTTTCTACAAACAACAAGAAGACGCCCGAAGGCGTTTACGCGGGATGTGTTGGTGTACGAAAAAATTACCGTTATGTTGAATGGCAATGGAAAGTTGAGTAGTGTATGCAACAAATGTGTGCAGGAGAGGACTAATACACTAGAAGATGAGTTACACACAAGGTTGCCTTTGCTACTCAAAACAAAACTTACATCAATATTACCACCATATATGTTAGGAGTATGGGATAGTTCACTAAAATTTGCATTCCTTTACTAATGTCCTCAAAAGATGCGCTTCCACATTCAACAAAAACATGTAATATATCATACTTTCAATAACTACAGGGCTGCAAGGCTGTGCTCTAGGGACGATTTCAGAGAGCCCTTCGGGCTCCCCAAGCATTTTTAGCTGGGGTGCCCGGGCCTCCAAGTTGGTCGCCCAAATTAATAAATCAATGAGCTGTTAGTTAATTATCAAAAATTAAACTAATTATTTTCTTAACAAGTCAAGCATAATTTTGTGAATATTTTTTTCATGAAAAATCACATGCATTTGACCTCCTGAGCGTGCGACAAAAAAAAAAAAAAAAACCCGCTTGTTGTCGCAACGCCGCCGAATATTTCATGTTTTTTAAATGGAAAAGTAAGATTCTGGTCTGTTTATGTATTTTTTATAAAAAAAGAAAATTGGGGTCAAAACTAAGGGCACTATTCTTTTTACTAATCTTTTCGATTTAGGTTGAAAAGAAAATTTGCTTATTAACATTGACCGAGATCCCGTGGAGCTTTCCAGGAAAACTGTTATGATTTCAACGAAACCGCGGTGCCCCCCGGGGGGTTACGTGGGGTAATTTTTGCTGGGTATGTGCCGCTGGCCTTTCAGTCCCCCTAGACCCCGTATTAGTCACTCTTGGGCAAATATGTAATTTTTGCGATCCCAAATTAGTCACTTTCTATTTTTTTACCTACCTTATTAATCCTTTAAACAGGTCATCAAAATGAATTGACCCATTTTTTAATAAATTGAATGAAGAACACTTTACTTTTCACCTACAGTACAAATAACCTGGTACGTTTGCTAAACGTAAATATGAACAACTCTCTTACCCCAAAAATCCGAAAATGGGCGGCCCCATTCTAGTAACTCTTTTGAAAATGCAACCCCATTATAGTTAATCCAGTCGTGAAAATGCGACCCCATCCAGCGGCATATCTTCCCATTAGCCTCTTATAAGGAAGTGCCCCCCGGCCGCCCCAAAAATATTATCTCTTTTGAATAGATCATCTTGTTGCAAGTCGTCGTTTAAGCGCATGAACGGAAGTATTTTCTCTCTATATTATCGGTGAAATGTTCAGGACAAATGTGGATTCGGTCCTGATTCGGTTAGCTTTCGCGTGTCTATTTTTAGTACGTGATACGTAATGCCTTGTCACGATACGAAAGACAATGCGGGATTTTATAGATTTATACCCCCTTTATACCCGATTCTAGAACAATCACAACAATGGTCGTCTCTTTTCTTTTTTATAACTCGTATTTTACTGGAATAACAAGCTTAGTTATGTTTTAGCCTCGCAGACACAACAGTAAAAAAGTAAAAAAATTTAACTAACAGAAAAGACCGACTCCCGTGTTTATTCAGCGATTTTTCAAAATACAAAACTATTGTTTTGCGTCGCCGACCGTACTTTACGCCTGTCAGAGCAAACGTAACAATTTGTTTAGAAAAACTAACTAATGAACCATCCTGATTTGAAGGAAAAATTTCAATGTTATTATGAAAAGCTGTTACTATCGAAAACTGTGCAGCTTGTCACGTTCATAGTCAAGGATTATGTTACAAGTGACTTTACGTGAAACGACATTTGAACATCAATACAACGCGTGCCCGCTGCCCGATTGAACAACATTTTCTTAAAGCTTTTTGATAGACATGCTACCTATCGCTACTTACAAGTCAACCTCAAGAGATTCGTAGCGAGCGGAGCGTTCTTTTTAAGCCGTGAAGCCACCGAGCGAGTTACGATTTCGCAAGTAATAAATTCTAGACATTCTTAGCTGTTTGACTGTAAATCAACGGAAACAAGAAACCAACACCAGCAAGTCGCCCGGCTGGGCCACCTAGACAATATTTTCAGTCGCCCGAGGCCAAGTCTTGCGCCGTTAGATCTAGTGCACAGCCTTTACTCGTCGTCCTCCTAGAGCTACGCTGTAATCTTGCTTTTCCCTTCTTTGCTGACGCAGTATCTTTTTTCTGCTTGTGCAATCCAACCTGACTTGCAAGTGATTCGAAGTTGCAGCCAATAAAAATCACATAATTTTTTCGGGACGAGCCCAGGATACGGGAAAGTTAAAAAAACAAGGCAATTTTTGACTCCCAAGACGACGAAAGGAATGCGCTACCGAATTCTTTTACGCGGGTGACGTAGTCAGCCCGCGTAATTAGCAATTATTGGACGAGGTTGAGCAAAATATCGTGATTTGTCAGAGGCAAACAGATCACTCGTTTGCCAAAGCCCAAGGCTGAGGCAAATAATTGATCTGCGATACACTGACAGATCACGATATTTTGCGATAACCGAGTTTAATCATTGTTTTATGATTCAATCTCCAAGTTTTTTTTAATGAATATCTTCGGGAAGCGAAGTGATCTGCTTTTTTTCACGCAAGAACGATTGCAAGAAGGAGAAAATATACTCATGAGCAGAATATTATTTGCAGCCGAGCACATTTGGACGATATTGCGCATGAGCAGACCATTATTTCGAGGCAGATATTTGCAGGTCATGTGGTTGGGCTTTCGGTTAATGAAATGGAAGAAAAATTCGCATTAAATGCTTATAGCTTGAACTTACTTCCAAAGAAGTTTATCCTCCAGAGAAGAAAGTTTGTTCCCCGCTAAACCCATAGAAGAAGGTATCGGTTTATATTGATTTTTTTTAAACGATTAGAAGTATAGAGTTGGCGCTACCGGATCCGTTGATTAACTGATCTCGTAGCAAGCCAACTCTAGACTACTTTTCCTCACTAATGGTAAATATTTTTAGAAAACTATATATTTTTTTAAAGCATAATAAACCAGGCAAATAACCATTGCGTGACATTCTCAGCAAAACGTGAAGTGATGTAATATAGAAGGGACTTTTCCCTATGATTCATTAGTTGTACGATTTCTCTCAACCAATCAAAAGCTTCACATTTTTACTTCACAATTATGAATTTTTCAGTAAAACTCATATTGTTTTGTGAATTTAGTTATACAATAATGAAATATACTATATATGTTTTTTGAAATTGAATTGCTCTATCTTCTCTACATAATAGAAACCGATATGTTAATAAAGTAAAGAAAGTTGATATGAAAAAGTGAACGAGTGTTTGTTTTAAATTCTATGATAACCATAAACGTAGCTTCTTTTTAGCATTCTCATAAATGTAGCGTTTGTCATCGCAGCTAGATAATGACACTTTATTAAACACATAACTTCCGAGTTCGTGATTTTGACTTCTAATCGTTTTCGTTTTGTGATGCATTTGTTTATTCTTGAATAATACATTTTTAAAGTCTACATGTTTCATATTCTTTTTTGTAACATTCTTTTTGATTTCTTGGCTGTTTTGCCACCTTTTTCATTATCTTTCATAAAAAAAAGTTTTGATCTTAATCCAACGAACTCATTAATTGGGATACTACCAGCTTCATCTTTAAATTTTTCAATTACTTTTTGGTTTCTTATATCAAAATAAGGAGATTGTTCTGGATAATCACCTTTGTCAAATTTATGTTTATCATTCCAAAAGTCTCGATACACAACGTCAGTCTCAATTTCGTAAGTTAAGCTGTATCAGTAAATAATAATTTTACTTTATTACCATACTTTTGTTGAATATAATTATAATGAAAATCATACGTTGGTGTCTTACTAAGATCAAGAATACACATTTCTACATATGCCGGCGTTTTGGGAGTAATTGTTTCTTTAATCTTCTGCCCAGCTAGTAGATTATCATAAGTAATTTTACGCCTTACTGAAGTCGGTTTTGAAGCTAATTTTAGAAGTTTTTCTTTGCTTGCTAAAAGCCTCGCATCTACTCTTTTACGAATGTTTTCAATTGTCTTGCCAAAAACTGAGTTGTTCATAAGGTTTAAAAAAAGTCCTTTTCAAAAGCATTTTTAGCATTATTTAGTTCTCTTCTGTGTATTGAAATCGACATATTGTTTTAACCAAGGTGACTGATCAGATTCTAATACACGTGCACCTTTTTTTAATTTCAATTCTAAATCAAGATACAGTTGAAGGTTTCTGTAATGAAGGACATACTTTTCTCCGTTACTCAGCTAGTTTTTTAACTTATCCAATAGTAATATTGTATTTTTGTCTTATAGCTTCACAGTAATTTGACTGCATATATTTGCAAACAATGTAGGTAATGCAATGAGTGAGGATCAACCTCTAATATCGAACCGTTTCTACTATCCTCAGTGTATTTAGCTAAATGTATTTTATTCAATTCTTTTTCTGTAAGCCATCTAAAACCACCAGTTGGTAAATACTGACTCATAGCGCAACCATATAGATTGTTAGCGTCACTGACTCATGTCGCACCCATAAAGATTGTTAGCGTCAAGATATGTGATATACTTGAGGGCGCCTTCTCATCATAATTTTTCATGTACATATCGTTTGCCTTACCATAACGTACGATTGGCTATATGGCTTATTCCACCACACATACCATTCTAGATAAATTGAAATATATCAACGTCTATAATAAGTGCCAGTTTAACAACATTCATTTTTAACGTAGCATCCCTACTCGAACCAGGTGAAGTGAAATACTGGCATGGATCTAATTTATAGTATTGCAGACAAGTCTTTCTAAAATTTTCGAAAACATCAGATAGTAAAAGGATATCTGACTTAAGATATAAATCATGGTATTCACCCATTGATTTAAGTTTGAAGGTTTTCCACACATTTTTAGCATGGGTGTAGTCTTTATCTGAAATGTGTTCACTGTTTAAGACGCTGCAAAAATCTTTTTTTTTTGGTAGTTGTTTTTCATTAAATTTATCAAAACTGCTCATATAATCATATGGATAAACTCGTTTCTGTTTCATGAGCTTGAATTGTTCATTTTTAAAGGCTTTTGATATGTATTTAAATGCTTTATCGGGGAGATTGCTTACTAGCTTATGAAGACTAGAGCTCATGAATTGGAAACTATCAAGGAACACCAAATGCTTACCCAACATGAAGGCCATGTATTTTTCCATATTATTAGGGATGACATTTATGTTCATCTGTTGTTATTCACCTTTTTTATTTTTGTAGTTGTGCTTTTTTGCTATTTGGCCAATCTCTTGTATAATAAAACGGCTACTACAGCCTCTCAAATGATGAAAAATAACTGGAATCTTACCAGCCAGCTTGAACATCATATTATAATCTTGATGAGCAGATCCTCTGTATTTTTTCAGTTATATGACAATGGTCTCCGACACGAATATCTTTCTCAGAATATTTTTTATTACAAATATGACATTTCTCAGTTTATTCAAAATCTTGATGATCCTTTTTTGTCATTCTCATTGGTTTATTGAAATGTTTTTTGGTCATTTTTCGGCACCATTGCATTTCTTCTAACATCCTTTCCATTAATTTGTATACAGCATTTTCTCCTCTATAAATTTGAAGTGGTTTGGTGTATTTATTATGATAAAAACAAATAATCTTATATCCATGCCCACAGTCTTTATGTTTTGATATGTTTCAGTGTATGATTTATCAATGTTTGGTTGAGATCCTTGTATTTTCTCTGTAATGACCTCAAAATCAGCATAGATTACAAATGGTACAGGCATCTGCGTATGAAAGTTGTTGAATTTCAAGATGTTATCTTTCTCAGGGATTTTTATAGCTTGCTGACCATTAATAACCATACAGTAAGTCTTGTGATTATTTAGTACATCCTCACTATTAAAACATTTTAGACATACAGAAATGTTTCCATTGTTGATGTTTTGTTTGGTTGTACATGAACCTGTTAAAGTTAAAGTACATAGTGTTCGTTTCCACCCTCTGTTATCAGTAGAAGGTTCATACTATGTTCAAACGTTTTTTTGGATACATAGGTGGGATATGGCCGTTTATATTCATAACCTAATAATATACATGAAAAAATTTCTCGATTGTGATTGGCTGAGAGAAATGCAGTTTTTAGGTAACACGGTGCAGAAAAAAGGTAATTGAGTGCAGAAAAAAAGGTAATTTAGTGCAGAAAAGAGTGGAAAGAGTAAGAAACGTGACATTTTGAATGACTAAAAAACAAAGGAACTCACTGAGAGGCAATCAAATGCGCCATCTAAATGGCGCAAAATTTGCATCCGCTCCGGACCAAACTGCGCATCAGTTTCGAGCAAAAACCGCAATGGTTGGCATTTGCAGCACATTTGCTTTTGCGACCGAAACAACTGTAGAGGAGCTGAAAAACTGCTCTAAAAACGAAAACACTGCGAAAAGCGCTGGTTTTTGGCTCTCTGTTTCGAAGAATTGGTGCGTAGATAAGGAAATTACTGATGATCATATCTCAAGTTTCTCTTCGGTTTTCGGATCGTATTTTACTTGTGAATCTAGGTCATTATACGGACCAGTGTATTTTTGCCCAGTGTATTTATGCCCAGTGTATTTATGCCCAGGTAATGTCCATCCAGATCCAATCATTTTATGAAGATCGACAGCATCTCCTCCATAATGATTTATATTGTCTGTTATTCCTTTTAATGCTTGAGACCCTAATTCATTAAAAGCAGTTGTGAATGTAGGTGCCGGTCCTGCTAGAGGTGTACTTGCAAAATATGCTATTTTGTCTTGCAAACTGGTTTTGTACTTTTTGTTGGGTCTAATCTTTGCTGAAAATTGACCAAGAGCTTGACTACCAACATTTTGAATCATTGGAATCAGTTTATCCAACGCGTAGTCAATTGCCTTTTTTTTGGGTTCCTCAGTTCTTCTGAACCATAATATCTTCCCATTTCAACCGCTTTCTTTCCCGTCCATGGAAGGCCATGATACACAAACATGTCTAATGTAGTTCCCGCAATATCTGACCCAATGCCCGCCCATTTGGACCGGCTAGCTAGGTTCCCTGATTTTTCACAAATTTAGTTTTAGTTATACCACATTCCGAATTGGTGCATTTCGTCATCATTCGACCATTTTTAGCTCGAACATGTTTTTCACTACCTGGCGCACACATTCAGTCACTTTCTTCTGTTTCACACAATAACTCCTCTTTATACATATAAATCTCTATAAACTTTTCATTTTCCATAGTGTTATGTATATCAAACACTTTTAATAGGTCATAATAGCGGGGCTCCCTCGCGCGCGAAGCGCACGTGGGACAGAGCCCCATACTCATAGAATATGGTCAACCTCTTTTCTTTTGGCTGTCACGTGTCTGACCGAGCGTACGTACGTACGTACGCGTCTACAGATTGTACGGGTAGGGTAGGGGAGACTATCAAAAGAAAGGGAGGGGTGTCTCAGGCGTGTCTTGGCAAATCCACATCTTTTACATTGGCCATTCACAATATGGTCAATTGACAGCTGTCAAAACAGGATAGCCACTGACCAGTATCACACTGCCATATCGAGGGCTCATGTGTCAACTGATCAAGGTGACGTGATTTATTTGGAATCTGTCCGCTGACCATTTGTTTTACTAGATCGCGATCAATGTTCAATCTCATACTTTCTAGCTAGTTTGAGAGCACAGGAAAACTGATAATGCACACATTCATTGGACATCAATGTTGTGATCAATTGACAGCTGTCAAAACAGGGTATCCGCTGACCAGCATCACTTGACCGTATCGCGGGCTCAGGTGTTGACCCATCGAGGTCAAGTATTTTTTGAAGTTATCCGCTGACAAGTTACTAGTTTTCGCAGGTTCAAGTGTGGATTTGTTTTGTTTTTGGGCCGCATAATTAAAATTTTGATTTAAAACTAACCTCGGACGGCACCTCGGACCCGAAAATTCAGCCAGCCGTTACAGGCAGGGAAGACAGTTGCTTTTGACTTTGCTCACCATGGTCACGCGTTGGTCACGCTCTACGTCCATTTTTTATGCTCTAATTGGTCAAAATTTTACAGGTGAGCTCACGCGGAAAATTTTTGCAGCATCTTGAATCTTGTTTACTTTGACAGCCGAGGCTGACAGAGTTTTGTGTCAACTTGTGATGTTTTTAACTGCCTTTTTCCACTGGATGCACAGAATGAAATTCAGCTGCTATCAGGAGTCTTCTGTTATTTATGGCTAGTTGGTTTTTGGTTGAGAAATTAATACATTACTTGTCATAGTCGGGAATCCGATTTCGGATGGCATCGTTTTCGTTTTCACCTTGTTTGATGCGTAAAGGTTGAAAAGTCTGAAGCCATACTGGCCTTACTTGATACCTTTCAGGAGCTGCATCTCGAATGGTAAGCCTCAGTAATTATTGTGATTGATGTTTGTTTTTTATATCTAATTTAATGAAGTCGAGGGTAGTTTACGCACGTTTGTAAGATTTGAGACAATTTGATCTGACCAAGAATCAGTTTTGATATAAGCTTACACAACTTTAAAAAGTCTTTAGACATTTTCTCACCGCAAATAGAAAGAAAACGTTCCAAAGAACATTTAATTATAATTCTGGCTGTAAAAGAAAGCTTTGAGCGAGTGTTTTTTTTTGCCTCGAGTTCATCTTTGAAAAAAGCTTAAAACATGAACTTAAGCTTTAAGCTTGAACACTCAGGATTTTTAGAGGCACTTTAATACTTGCCTTCGTGAATGAAAAATGTTGTCTCTGTATATGTTTCGCCGAATTATATTTCTTTTATTGATTGTTGATAGTCTCTCTTGTAATTTTAATCGCTGTGCCGTTTGTTTTCAGTCCGCCGTTCAGTGAACATCGCTTACAGGAGTACTCAAAATGCCGCGCGTATCAAACGCTTTTAAAGATTACACATCGATAAAACCATTTAAATAAAAAATAAACATAATAATTTCTTTATTATGTTGGAGCTTAACTCTAGTATGTTCGTTCAAACATTCGCTGCAGTTTGCACTTCAAAAGTGAGAACCGGCTGGCCGTATATGTGATTTTGGAAATTTTTTTAACGGTTTAGCTAAAAGCCCACGCGTGGTTCGATCGTCCTGAATATTGAATGAGTGCAATTTGTGTTGCAAAATTGTGCAATACTGCATTCTGTCCGAGGTCTGTGTGCTAAAGACAGTAACGCCTAGTACTGTTTCACCTCAGATGTGATGTATAAATGGTATAAAAGGTTGGTTTTACACGCAACCAGATTTGTTGGCAAGATTTTGTAAAGTAAACTTGTCAAACGCAAAAAAATTCGACCGGATTTTTTTTCCAGGCCTAATTGATCTTACGGTGATCAAGAGCCATTATGGCTGATTTAAATGTGATCGAAGATGATTCTATTTGCATATGAGGTTATCAACTCGATGTAAGATTTTTTTTCACTCTTGGGCTGTTTGCAAATTACTTTTCTCTAAAATCACTTAGCCTTTCCCTCAAAAGTCACATGAATGTGCTATGTGCTCTAATAAAAGTTAACTGAATTGTGGAATACAAGTTTATTGTTTGATTTAAATTATAAATATACTAATGGGAGCCTCGCTTTTAGCCCTGGCTAAATCTATATATTGTTATATTATAACTATTATCATTATTTTTTTAATATTGAAACTTATTGATAAGTACAATACAATATACAATTTTAACCAACAAAGAATGCATTACAAAACTAAAATAAAAGAAGCAGACAAGATACAACTAGTATACAGGATGTTGCAACTATTAATTACAAAAAAAGAATATTTAGATAGATAAATGAAAAAAAGACTATGGTGTATACGCATTGGGTACCTCGAGTGTAGGGCGCAGGTCCGAGGGACATGCGTTGGCCCGCCATGGAGAATAGAGTTGTGTTCCGCTAAATACTTTGGTTTATTGCTTTGTGTTACAATATTTTGGCGACGAGGATGGCCGAGATCGCATCCATGCCACCGTTCGATCCCTTAGAGCAGACCGACAGAGTGGGTCCCCGCTGGGACAGATGGAAAACACGACTACAATTTTATATCGATGCCCGTGGAATTACTGTCGACAATCGCAAACCAGCTTTGCTACTTCACCTTGCCGGGCCGGCTGTTCAAGAGACATCTTCGCTACGTTATAAGACACTGGGACCACTTACACGGAGGCGCTTACTGCGCTGAACACGCACTTCCCTCCTCAGAAGAGCTTCCAATTCAAATAACACACGTTTCGCCAGGCTCATCAAGCGCCAAACGAATCGATTGCTCAATACGTCACTCGACTACGCCGACTTGGCGAGCATTGTGACTTCGATAAATACTCGCTCGAGAAGGCTATTAAGGACCAGTTAATTGAACATTGTCATTCCACCACACTTCGTCGACGTCTCCTTCGCGAAAAATCCACTGCTTCTCTCAGTTCATTGTTGGATATTGCTCACTCCGTAGAGTCGGCCAATTTTCAGACGGCGAACATTGAGAATGCCTCGTCCCAGGAACGGCAGGGAAACGCTCACCAACTGACAATGCCAACAATCAGCGAAGAAGAACAAGTGAATTTTACTTCGGAGAAGCGACAACAATGTACACATTGCGGTAACCAGCGCGACCACCAGCCAAAAACTCCCAGATGCCCTGCTTTTCGCAAGACATGTTCTCAGTGCGGAATCCTACACCATTTTTGACGTGTATGTATAAAAAAAACCTCAAATCGAGTTCACCCAAATAGCAAACAGGCAGAGATTCTCAAGGCCCGGTATGTTTGTAATTCTTCAGATGAGGATGAATGTCATCAGGCATTTCATCTCAACCCTAACCAAGTAAAAGCAGACATCACGGTTACCATTGAAGGTACCCCAGTTTAAGTTTGTATTGATTCTGGTGCAACAGCGAACACCATTGACTATGCAACATGAGGCGATCAGTGCCGCAAAAACAGTGCTCTTTAAACAAACCAGTGTGAAACTTCGCCTTTATGGAGAAGACAACCCTTCCTAGATTCCTCTCGCCGGATCGTTTTTCGGAATAATCAATATATACTCCGTCAGGGCAAATGGACCTGACCAGGTTCCTGGTACTCAAAGCACGAAAAACTGGCTGTCTCCTGAGTCGTGAAATCTCAACCCGGAATGTTGCATGTCGCGGCCTTTACAACTACTGACACTTCACCTGTACACGGCGAATACCAGTACCTTTTACAGAAGTTCCCAGCAGTGTTCAGTGACAAAATCGGGAAAATAAAAGATTACCAACTTGAGCTCAACATTGACTCAACTGTACAACCGGTGGTACAAAATTCCCGTCCTACACCCTTACATTACCGTGCCAAGGTCGAAGCCAAGCTGAAACAGCTTGAAGATCAAGATATCATCGAACAGGTCACGGGCCCGACATCATGGGTATCACCACTTGTCATTGTCGACAAGCTGAAAGGTGACATACAACTGTGTGTAAACATGTGCAAGCCCAACGAAGCTCTCTGCCCTACACAGCACCCATACCCAACAACCGAAGAAATCCTCCAAGACCTAAACGGCTACAACTTTATTTTCCAAAATTGATCTTAAGGAATGCTATCACCAAATTGAACTTGCCGAATCGTCTCGTCAACTGACAACATTCAGAACACACGTTGGCCTCCGCCGTTACAAGCGTCTGCCATATAGAGCATCAGTATGCTCTGAAATATGCCAACACGTAATTGGACAAGTCTTCGAGGGATGCCATAATGTAAGGAACATTGCTGAAGACATTCTCGTCCATGGTACCACTAAGGATGAGCATGACAGATCCCTAGAAAAAGTGTTGCTACGTCTCCAAGAGAAAAACCTCACAGTCAACCCAACCAATTGCCTATTTGGTGTCCCGGAACTGGACTATTAAGGATTTCACATCTCAGCACGAGGTGTATCCCCCGACAAGGATCGTATGCACGCAATCAAGCACATGCAGCCGCCCAGCACAGCCACGGAAGCAAGAAGCTTTCTGGGATTAGTAAATACCACCCTTGCGCCAAAAGCCTGGTTAAACCAGGGTTTACCAGGGTGCAAGCCTGGTTGAACAACCAGATTTCTTTGGTTTTCAAACCAGGCTTACCGGACTTTACCATATGTGCAAAAAGCCTTGTTAACCAGGGTATTCCTGGTAAGCCTGGTTATCCTAAGAACCAGGAAAACCAGACTTTAACCAGGCTCTTAAAGTTTTGAATGAACCACGCTTACCAGACTTTTCCCATATGTGCAAAAAGCCGGGTTAACCAGGGTATTCCTGGTAAGTCTGGTAAGCCTGGTTATTCTAAGGACTAGGAAAACCAGACTTAAACCAGGCTCTTAAAGCTTTAAATGAACCAGGCTTACTAGACTTTACCATATGTGCAAAAAGCCTAGTTAAACAGGGTATTCCTGGTAAGTCTGGTAAGCCTGGTTATTCTAAGAACCAGGAAAACCAGACTTAAACCAGGCTCGTGAAATTCTGAATGAACCACCCTTACCAGGCTTGAACCATATGTGCAAAAAGCCTGGTTAACCAGGGAATTCCTGGTTAGCTTGGCAAGACTGGTAAACCAGGCTTTACCAGGCTCTTAAAGTAAGTCAATAAACCAGGTTATCCTGGTATACCAGGGTTTTTCTGGCTAGCCTGGTCTCTCATTCAATAACCAGAAAAACCAGGCTAAACCTGGCTCTTGAAGAACTGAATTAACAAGGGTTTAACCAGGCTTGAACCAACTGAGAAAAATTAGTCTGGTTAAACAGGGTATTCTTGACAAATCTGGTAAATCCTGGTTCCCAGAATATCTTTGAGAAACAAGCTATACCAGCCTTCAATGCAATATAAAGAAAGCCCGGTTATCTGCGGTATTTGTGTTTATCCTTTGAAAAAACCAGGCTTTAGTATGGTACACTACATTTTGTACAGTGTAAATCAGGCCATTAATGACAAAAGAAGTGTCATTAAAATACAAAATTCTATGTTTACGAAGTGTGACATCAACAATACCTACGTACAAGTCATCTGGAGTACATGTACATACATTACAAGTGGTACTGTATGTTCTATTCAGGCTGCAATCAGGACGTTCCAAATTTCACCATTGAAAATGAACAACAAATTTCAAGGGTTTCATCCTACATGTATTTTAAGTTTGGACAAGCTTCAATGAACTGAAAAAAGCTTACTTTCAAGATCAATACAGATGTTTATTTTAGCTACAGTAATAGCAAATGAGCAGTACACAAATCATCTAAGTGTAAAGTAAAGATGTTGTGTTACACAACAAAAAAATGTAAATCTTATCTTTGGCCACTGCTGTTACTTCAGCCATCCTATCCACCTTGTAAGTACAATAATTGAAATGCGGCGAAATCTAAACAAAGTAAACAACAGAATACATGTCAAGATTACATGTAGAATATTTGATCCATCCTTAAATAATAAAACAACAGTTACATATGTAATGATGCAAACCACACAAAAGGATTCATTTTTTAAAAATAATTGATTCATTAATGAAATATATGAGGGTATGGAAACCGGTCATTTCGATTCAAAGTCATTCTGATACGAACTCAAGCAGTGAAATTTCACAAAAAGTTTGATCACTTCAAAAAAAAGTTTGCATTTGAACAAGAAAAACATTTTGGGTGAATATTAATTTTTCATTCTTTAAGTCAAGTATGTGAAATTATTTACTGGAACATACATAGACTTAAATTATTCGGCAACTGAATAAACTGTAACTGTTGTTGTTGGTACACCTCGAAGGAACGAAATTGTATCGAAACAACTTGTATTGAAAGGACGTTAGATCAAAACAGCCCGTAACCATAGGGGTATGCTTACCCAGGGATAAAGCTAAGGAAAAGACAAGCAGGCTTTTTTAGTAGTCAAGCTCACTTTTTTACCCGACTGCATCAGGGGTTCCCAACAACGGTTTCCTCCTAAATGCAGTGAAAAGACTTTTTAGGCTATATCTAGAACACTTTTAGATCTCTAGAAATGTATTCTAAGTGACACTAAAAGATTTTCATCTGTTCAGTCATCCTAGGACAACTTGATTCTTTTCGAAATTACAAGGGCTTCAGTATTATTTTCCTGAAAATTTTAGCTGCAATTAAAAGTTTTACGAAAGTGAGAATTTTTCTGATTCCTCTCTGCATCGCATTTTTTATTTCAAAAATTTTAGGTTTCCTTTCTAGCTCTTTCTCTACGAAAAATAGCTTAAACTGGGGGGTGAAATGGGAAAACTCAAAGTTCAGAAAATCTTAGGGAATTTATTAGAAACCGTATTTATTCGAATAAGCGCCCAACCTCGAATTAGCGCCCACCTCGAATAAGCGCCTATCCTAAAGGCAGAAAAAGATGATAAGCGCCCACCCCTTCCTCCTCTCAATCAAAAACTCAAATAAGCCCTCACCTCCACCCCACCCACTTGAGTGAATAAATTCTAAGAGACTTCCCCGAGGAGTTTTCTTCAAAGCATTTTACAGAAACCTTGCTTTGTTACTTCTTCGCGTTTTCTTATTAGCATTTATCGTTTTGTTGCAAAATAAAAATACTTCACCTGCTAAAAATGGTGAAAATTCAATAAGCGCCCAGCCTCGAATAAGCACCCACCCCAAATAAGCGCCCACTCTCAAGGTCCAAAAATTTAATAAGCGCCCAGGGCGGTTAATCGAATAAATACGGTAAGCTTCAAAAATTGTACATTAACGGTCCTTGAGACATCCCTGCTTACCCCGGCATGATTGTGATCAATCTGCTTTAATACATAGTATTTATAAATTATTTTCCATAACTGTTGTCAGGTTTGTTGAAGTGAATTTTGAACAGTTCCATCAGCAGAGCCAACCATATGCATTTAGGGTCCCGGAAAAATTTAGTACACTGTGATTCAACTTTTCTACCTTAGCTAAGCCAGCTACAATGGTGTAAACAAAGATCAACTTCTTCCCCTATTTAAAAAAAGAATTCCCTTCTTTGAGGAAAAATGATATGCTCTAGTTCTTATTGATTAGAACATGGGACTATTAAACAATTTCAAGGTTAGAATAGTGAGACTTCCTGTGACAAAAACTACTTTCATTTTGGCCACATGCACATCCGAAGTCTTGGCATGTCTTTCATTTATGTTCTGGCCAAAGTTCTGACCCTTATTGCTTTTTCCCAGTGAATCCGTTCGTCGACGAGACTGATTTGTCGTTTGAAAAAAAAAAAGGTGTTCATGCCCATCAAACATCATTTCGGTAAAAGTGAATGGCTAAAAATTAATCTATCAGAGACCAAGTACAGCTTCCACCACATGTGTACCGGGAAGCTTATACATCGTGTTTCTTACATGAATTGCAATCGCGGCAAGGTCTGACTGTCCCCCAGTACACAACAACGAAAATATGATTATTTCGCTTTACTAGGAAGTAATCTACCATAAAAAAGTACTACTTAAGAATGATTGAAAACAGAACTCACCTAAAATCGTTTCCCGAATCCAACCGGGTGATCTGATATCAGCGGTGCGAAGTTTTCGTTACATACAGAAGCGATCGATTGTGCTGCCTAACAGTCGCGCAACAAGTGACGTTTCTTAAACTTTTGCGCTAGAGATTAAACATGTTTTGAACACGAAAATTCTTCCTATAAAAATATAACAAGCTAACATCGATAACCCAACACTTGCCAAGATAAAAAAGCCGTTATTTCAATTGAACCGCCCAGTACTCAAACCGGTTAGATCGGTTTGCCTTGCGACCGCACCTGTAATTCGAACATCACTGCTGACCATTTTTACAGCGTGCGTGCTCAAAAAATCGAACTTTGACCTAGTGATCAACTGTGAACAACGGGGATCAGGAGCCCATCATTTTCAAGGCGAATTTTTGCGGACTTTATAGTTTTACAGGGAAGAAGGTCGTCCGCTAAATCAAAGCAGAAGATGGACCAGTCTCTTCATTGAGATACGATATTTATCTGTAGCGAAGCATTATAAAAGATTAAAGCCAACAAGAAACTCATATACCGTATGTGGTAAGCTAAGATTTCCGTGCAGCCATATTCAGATCATATAAGCTTAAGTCTTCTGTTTCGATTCCCATCACATTAACTATTTGAGTGAAATAGTATGAAATGACTGCTGGAAGCCTTGTATATGAATGGGGCCGTACGGAAATCTTATAACAAACTGGAACCTGACAGCGGCAAAGTCAAAAACAATTCTCCACAATTCAACGTAAGCTTATATGTACGTTTAATTTTATTCGTGTGTTTATTCTTATGCCTCTGTTAAGGCCATCCTCACCAACGCATAATCTCTTATGCTATGCATATGCGCCTCTATTGAGGACCATGCTATGCCTATACTTGCATCGCTAAAACTGCACTTGCATGTCCATTTCTGTTCAGGTTTTTCTGGAGTCTAACGTATATCATATGAATTTACATTCACTTCATTTACTGTGTATTGTTCTATAGTGTGCTTGATTACACTGTACTTCTTTAAGAGCGAGCATTGCACTCAAAAACGCCTGATTAAATCGGTTTCATTCAGGTTCTTTTTTGACTGTTTAAACAGGGGTCTTTTTTTGCATGAGCATGCAGGACCGAAGTGTGCATGGATGCTCACCACAGGGTCTGCCCACATCAAAATGGCGTCTCTCAAAGCTATCATCGTGATTATTTTCCTCGTTGGTCTTGGCGAATGTGCTCGTGATTTAACAAAATGTGTAGTTTGCAAAAAACTCTAACATGGTCTTAACAAAAGCGAAGTAGACCGGCTTTAACATACCACGAGCAACTATCAAATTTTATCTCTCGACTTGACCTAGACAACAGCGCACGTATATGTAGTACTTGTAGGATTTTGCAGACCTCATTAAAGTATAAACAAAGTGCCGAAACATTTGATAATGTAAGTCAACACTTTCAATTTCATTTGTTTTACGATGAGAAAAGGAACTCAAAATATTTAAAAAAAAAACATAGCAAATTTCAGCGAGTGGGTTCGAAGTGCACAAAAGCCGGTGTTCAGTTCAGCAGTGAGTTAATATATGTTCTACAATTTTCCCAGCACTTTAAAGCTACAAAATGAAGAGCACACAAGACAGACATGTTGATTAATCACCAGGTGAGATTCACTCTGTGTGTCTTGAACAATAAAAAATGAATATCAATGAGACACAGTCATGTCTTGAACAATAAAAAATGAATATCAATGAGACAGTCAAAACTGTAATCAATAGGATTGATTTTGATGAACCAAACGGCTAAAAGCAAATTCCTGTAAAAGATGCGTTACAGTGTTAGTCCCCACCAAAAGAAGAAGTTCTACACTTTTCTGATAAACAAACTTTGTATCGCTAAAATTCTTAAGGAAACAACTTTCTATTGGTTTCTAGTCGCCCATTGATCATTGTTAATCAACTCCCGAAATATGGCTAAATCAGCTATCCACAAATTATTGACAGAAATCCTCTATGGCATCAAGAAACTAATTTAAATCCGATCGATAGACAAACAGAAAATAAAGAACATTTTCCTCAATAGCTCCCCGTCAGCAATGCATTCTTTGCCAAACTTTGCGGTTCTTGAAGGGGAATTAAGACACAAGTCGAGCGCCAAACAACAACAATCAGCCATGTTCGTGTCAGACATCCGTGAGAAACTTTCTCTTTCACCTCGTTCAGCGCATCAGTGTCCACTTTCTGTAAATCACGAGATCATTACTTCTTTTGGACAACAAAGCTCTTTCCTAAATTCCTGCTACCATTTGAATCTCAAGCACAAAGTGAAGAATTTGGTTCTTATGACTATGCACCACTGTCGCTGTCACTGGTCACGTGCTCTTTATCAAGTCTTAGTGCGCATGCTCAGTCAGCAAAGGTTATCTGATTATCTTGTTTTTTAATTTTTTTAAAGAAGTGCTTTAACATCACAAACTTTGTGAAAGTTATGATAAATTAGTCTAACAGGCTTCATGTCCTCTAACTCGGTCAGTAATCATACTTGTGACTAAACAAATCAGACTCCCGGTACACAGTTGTCTAGTTTTGTTAGACACCTGTAAATGTTTGATTGCAGACCGAATTGGACTCCACTCAGTCTTACTGAAATAGTGAAGCTACATGTTATTTGCAGAACCTGTAATTTAGAGCAAATTTTCAGTTGTTGATTGATTATTTTTCTTTAACAGGTTGAGTCAAAAAATAGAAAGGAGATTTACTACCAAGTTCAAGCAGTGCCATGGGAGGCAACAAATGCAGCTAAAAATTTGCACATTTTAGCCTGTAAACTTGATTTACAGTGTACTTAACCCTTCAACACTGCATTATATGTATGTATTTTTTCACAAATGTCTTGCTAGCCTCCTAAATGCATGTTTACAACAAGTACATGACTGTATTTCTACATGTTAAATGGATTGAAAAGTCGGGGTAATACCATAAACTATTAATGTTCAAGATGTACACTTATTGTTGTTGCCGATTTTTAGTTGCCTTTTTTTCAATAAAATTTTAGTGTTGGCCTATGAAGATGCCTCTTTAATGAAACGTTATTACTGTACCTTCAAAAATGTAGCGTGTACTTTTAAGCCCAGCTCTTGCTTCTTGACACGATATTTTTAACTTATCACGAAAGCCAGGAAAAAACCTGGCTATTGTTTTGTCCTTTGTTTACATATTCAATGATTTGTCATTGTCAACCAGGCTTACCAAGCTTTTAAGGTTTAAATTAAACCAGATTACTAGAAAAAGGTCTGGGAGAACGGGGCTTACCATGCTTTTGAGGTGGAAATTTTAAACCAGAATTACCAGAAAACCTTGGTTAAACCAGGCTTTTAAGGTGGAAAATTTCAACCAGGCCTACCAGGAAAGCCTGATAATACCAGACTAACCAAGCATTTCTGGTTAGGATTTTTAAGTAGAGACCTGAGTTACCAGACTTTGATGGTAAATTATAACCAGGCTTACCTTCCAAGCCTGGTAAAACCAGGCTCAACCAGGCTTTCAATTTTAGTTGATAATTGTCAAAAGCCTGGTAAGTCTGGTTCAACCAGGGTTTACCAGGTTCGCCAGGCTTTTAACCAGACTTTTAGTGCAAGGGCATCGCCCGTTTCCTCCCAGAGCCAATAGGAAAGATCACACAAGGTCATGGGGCCCAGAGCAATTTGAAGCCTTTAGCAATCTGCGTGACCTCATATCCAGTGACACGGTTCTGGCCCAAGTTGACCCCTCCCTCCCCACCCAAGTACGCCGCGATGCCTGCAAGATTGGGATCAGTGGCGCCTTGACTCAGAAGCACCCTGATGGTTCTATCTGGCCTGTTGCGTATGCAAGCTGCAGTCTATCACCCGTCGAACAGAGCTACAGCCAAACCGAAAGAGAGGCCTCATCAGGAGTATGGGCATGTGAGAAGTTTCATTTTTACATCCACGGCAGCCAGTTTGAGTTAGTGGGAGATCACAAACCCCTGAAAGTTCTCCTCAACGCTGTTGGAACCCATCACCATCATCGAACGTTGGCGATTACGGCTTCAAAACTACAGCCCACGCATTGTTTACCAAACTGGCATCGAAAATGCTGTTGACTTCCTGTCACCCAAACCTGTCACCACCAATACACCTAGAGATCCTATTGAGGACTACGTTAACTCAATTGTGGTTGACTCCCTTCCTTCTGCCATCACTCTTCAGGAGCCACTTGTCGCTTCCGAATCTGACCTTACTTTGAAAACCATCAAGGAGTGCCTGGACACTGGAAACTGGTCAGCTGCACCAGCGCCCTTTAACTCACGATGGTCAGAAATGGATGTTTTTCCTCCCACATGGCTCATTAAAGACACATAGATGATTATAAATTTATACCGAATGAGACGAAACTTGGCACAAACATAGTAAAAGAAAGTCCACATGTATTGATGGTAGTTTTATACTTTTGATTGACAGTATGACGTCATAAGTGACGTTGAAACATGGCACTAAAATTTGGAATTAATTATTTGACTTAAATAACTTTATAAATAAAATCTATAAAAAAACGGAGCTTTCTGGTGAAAACCCCACTTAAATCCGTTAAATTGTTGCAAAGTTAGAGCTAATTAAAGGAATTCAAATTTCCCGCCAAATGTATGGAATTAACCATATATGGTCAAACTTTAGGGGTTATTAAACGAAGTAGTAAGGAAACTAAGCGAACCATGCATAAAAGCAAATTTGTAGTTTTCTAAATTTGGGACATGGGGTTGCATGTTATGTCAGGTTGCATGTTACGTCATTTCATACCATGTTGACGTCATATTTACATGTTGATGACGTCACAAGTGAAAATACCTTTAGAGTCTCAAATTCAAAAAACTACAAATTTTCCCCAGTGTGTTATCCGCTATTTTTCTTTTAACTTCCATTTATTGTCTTGAACTGGAAACCTGCCTAAAGTTTTACCATATAAGGTAATAAAACAATTAAATTCTTTAAATTGACTACTTAGGCCCATTCCCATCAGGCGAGTATCTCTTTGTTGTTGTTGATGAAACATCAAAGTATGCAGAGGTCCATGTTACACGCTTAAGTTCTGCAGCCACAGCCATTACGCACCTTAACCAAATGTTCGCAACACATGGTATTCCCGAAGTCATTACATCTGACAACGTCTCTTTCGGGTCGGGGGAGTTTACAGCATCCGAAACTACCATATCATTGTCGCTATCACGTCTAAAGATTTTCCTCTAATGTTTTGGTATTGCGTTACACAAGCCAAAATAGCACAGAAACATTGTGTTAATTTTGTACTTCTCCTTGAATGTTGTAAACGTCAAGTTCTTTCCTTCCTTGTCTAGGATGTCTGGCAAGGTCTTTACGCCAGCATCATACCACTGCTTATAAAAGTCAGGAGACTAGGCTGAGGGCTGTAGAGAGTCAACCTTTTATCACACGGCAGAGAAACTTTGCAGGAAAGTAATGTTCTACCTGATAATTTTTTTCATGACTAAATGATTGCCATGACCTCATTAGTCACGTGATCAAAACGTTTTGAATGTTTTTGTTCGTTTTTAAAGTACCTTTTTTGTCATAAATTGGCAAGTTTCTGCTGTTTTTCTCAACAATTCTTAACAGTGTATTGTCTCTGAGTAATTATTATTCCATTTTCAAAGCAGAACCAAACGAAAACTGAACCAGAAGTTTAAAAGTTTCGTAAATTGACCGATATTGCAAGTTAAAATCGAAAAGGAGACCTACTCTTGAGACTTTTGTAAAATCCCTTTTCAACTTAACTGTTTGTTTGCCGAAATAAATGTTCAACGTTTGTTAATAAAGGAGAACTTTCCAAACTAAAAGGATGTATTTGGCGGCCAAATTGTTTTTCTTCATTCTACGGAGAGAGGTCATGTAGCAGCTCTGCTAACCCTAAAAGCCAAATAGTTTGCTACCCTAACCTAAAACAGTGGACATAAAGGTGCAGAATATTGTGTTAATGTTTTCCCCGATTGATGAAAAGACACCTTCAAAATATCTCAAAATCTGCTCATTGGAATTTGACGTTCAACCCCTTAAGCAAAGTTAACAAAAATTTTAACCGTGAAACTTTACAAATCGAAATAACCTGTTTCACTCAATAAGTGCTTCATAAAAACATGAGCGACAACTAACAATACGATGGCTTCGTTGAATCAGAATTTTCTTAAACTGGAATTTATACAAAGAAGGTAAAACTTACAGTTCCTCTAGCAGATTTTGTCCATGAAATATGCCAGTCGGTAATATTTTGATTTTATTTGCAGACAAATACCTAGACAAGAAAATAGCCAGTTCAAAAATTGATATATTAACTGAACGTCCATTAATTAAGGGTTTGTTTACATGGAGGTGACGGGATCCCAGATACATGTAGGTGAGGTAACATGTGGCAGGTCACCCCACCTATCATGTAAATATGATCAGATTAAAATGAGAGGTTATATGGACCTGCGGGTTACCTCACCTACCTTTTTTTTTCTGTATTTTATTGGTTGGGGATGTTTATAACAAAACTTTATTTACAGGGAATTTACACACATTAACTGTACTAGAATAACTATACACCTTAACTATATTCAAGAAAGAAAGAAGCATAAAAAATGATAATAAATAAAAATAAAATTATAGCACAAATTACAGACTATAATACTTGCTGATAACTATTATCACTTATCACACTAAGCGAATTAGCGAAAAAAGGGTTCTAACGAAAACAAAACTTAAATGATATGACAAATCAAAGATTCTATTTGTTTGATATTTAGAAGCTCAATACGCTTATGAAATCCGGCTGCCAGGTTTATTATTTTGGACTTAATTCTTCCACAAGCGTCTTAAAAAGAGCGCTTTCCTGTAGAAAAATGATGTCTGCTATCCGTTTATTCAACGAAATAAAAAGGGCTTTTCTTTTTTCACGCTGTCTAATTCCACGAACATTAAGTGAAATAATGTTAAAATTTACATTTTCTTTGTTGCTCAGCACGAATTCTAGTCATCAAAACTGTACAAAAACTGACAGCTGGAAAATTTTACACTTCATAATATGCAAAACAGTAGTCATACCATCCCCCTAAGAAAACTTAACCAAAAACTGCTCACAAGCTCAGTACAAAACATAGTAATTATTATTAGAAACAAGAACACGAAAATCGAACAAAACACTTAACGAAACTTTTTTAGGACTAGTATATTTAGCTCAGGAACAGCGGTTTCTCATTTGCATAAATCATTCCCATTTACTAAGAAAACGTTTCAAGAAGAGGGACATAAAATCCTATTTCCTCCAGGACATTTTCCAGTAGAATGACGCAAAGAAGTAATGTTGCATTTTCTACTTTCCATCCTGAATATAATTTTTTTGTAAATGTGCCATTATCTGCAATAAGATTCCCTACTGAAATACCCTTCCTAGCTAGTCTTACAGGGGTTAATACTGTGAGGAAAATTCCAAATCATTGGAAGCTAAGGAAGCCAATTTAATACTTACAGTCGTAAGAGGGACCGCAAATTCATGAATGTCTCATTGTGAAGCTCTTTAATCACGTTGCCAGAAAGATTTCTAAAAAATTAGAAATGTACATTAGAGACCTCAACAAAATAGCAAAAAATGGTATATAAGTGAAAAAACATGCTTACACCCACTGCGAGCAATAGATTTAGCACAGGTATGGGTATGTCATAGACCCTAATCGTATTAATACACGATTCTGTCGCCGCATATCTACATTATATTATTTTATTTATTATACATTGTAGTCACCATCTGTCTTCTCATTGGCTAAAAGCCTAGAGTTAATTCTGGGAAACAGCGCAACCTACCGATTATTCACTAATCTGTTCCTACAGATTACTGAATAATCTGTAGGTTGCGCGCGCAATGCATGATTTCCAAGAGCACTTGATTGTTTTATAAAGACGATGAAAATTTGTTTATCACTCAGTTGTACATTTTTAAGTGTTTGAAAATAAACTGTGATCGCTGCGATAATGCGTTTGTCGTTATTTTCTTCAAAACAATGTATAATAAAACAATTATTAGATTCGGTTTAAATTGCTGTCTAATTTTTGGTGTTTATTGTGCAAATAAACACTGGAATACATGAAATTATTTAAAAATCAAATTCAAGTTTATCAAAATACATAAAAGAGACCTGTTTTGGAAATCTTAAGTGAGTTACGTTCTCAGTTGAGTGCTGGTGGAATTGCGAGCAGGTATAATAAATCGGAGGATGCTTTAATACTTACAGAACCTGCAAAGTACTCAGATTTTTGAAAATGTCTTTTGGTAAACGCTGCAGTCTATTATAACCTATATTCCTTTTAAAAAACAACAAACCAAAATGAGCAATATAAAAATCACTAAAGGGCGATTAAAAGCAACTACCTAGTAAAAAAAATAAACCCCGTTCCTTACTGATAGGAAAATTAATAAAATTGGATTCACAGATAACATGAAGTTCCCAAACCACGTAATTAAAAGAGCGCATAACATAAACTCTGAAAAAAAATATATGATCAGATTAAAATGTGAGATTACATGGACAGGCGGGTTACCTCACCTACCTTTTTGTTTTATATTTTATTGAATGGGGATGTGTATGAGAAAGTTTTTTTTACAGAGAATTTCAACACATTTGGGCGATTATTTAAAAGAAATCCAACTTACTGCGCTGGTTCACAAACATGCTATTTTTGAAGTTCAAAAGCCAACTGACGATTGCGTTTTTTGCTGCCGTCAATCATCTTAACGGGTTCAAAAGGTCATGTTTTGTGATTTGTGATTGTTGGATTTCGATCCGTTTTGTTTGTTTCTGTGTTTCAAGGTTTGTTCCTTGTGATCGTAATTATGATTGACATAAGAGAAAAACGCAATTGTGAAGGCGGCTTTTGAACTTTAGAGTTCGCTTGTTTGTGAAAAGAGCAGTAAACAGCGGTTAAGAAAACTTTTGTACTCCAGATATCTTAATCAATGGGTTATTTTGAGAAGACAAATACTTTTCTATTCTTCGCTTAATTAATACTTTCATGAAACTGGTCACGATGAATGATGTTTACGTTAAAGCGTTCGGCAAATTGAAAATGGCTTAGAACGCAGTTTTGTTAAACACTGGCTAAACTCCGTTTAAATAACTGTCCCATTAACTCTACTACAATAACTATAAACCTTAACTATACTCAAGAAAGAAAGAAGCAGAACAAATAATAATAATGATAAATAAAAATAAAATTATTTCACAAATTAAAGACAATATTACTTACTAATAGCAATTATCACCTATCGCACTAAACGAATTAGCGAAAAAAGGGTACTAACGAAAACAAAAATTATATGTTGTGACAAATAAAAGATTTATTAAAAGCCTATTTGTTTTATATTTAGAAGCTCAATACGCTTATGCAATCTGGCTGCCAGGTTTATCATTTTGGAAATATTTCTTCCACAAGCGTGTTGAAAAGATCGCTTTCCTGTACAATACTGATGTCTGCTCTCTGCTTATTTAACGAAAAAAAAAACAGAGCTCTTCTTTTCTCAAGCGATCTAATTCCACGAACATTAAGTGAAAGAATTTTTTAATTTACGTTTTCTTTGTTGCTCAGGACAAAATTTAGTTATCAAAACTGTAAAAAAACTGGCAGCTGGAAAGTAATGCACTTCATAATATGCACAACAGTAGTCATACCATCTAAGAAAACTTAACCAAAAACTGCTCACAAGCTCAGTACAAAACATAATAACTATTATTATTAACGAATACGAAAATCGGACAAAACACTTAAGGAAACCATTTTAGGACTAGTAAATTTACTTCAGGAACAGCCGTTTTTCATTTGCATAAATCGTTCCCATTTACTAAAAAAAGGTTTGAAGAAGAGGGACATGAAGTCCTATTTTCTTCCGGAAATTTTCCACTAGAATGACGCAGGAAGTAATGTTGTATTTTCGACTTTCCATCCTGAATATAAAGTTTTTTGTAAATGCCACATTATCTGCAATAGTATTCTCTACTGAAATAAACCATAGCTTGTCTTACAGAGGTAAATACTGTGAGGAAAATTCCAAATCATTGGAAGCTAACTAGGCCAATTTAATACTTACAGTCGTAAGAGTGACCGCAAATTCATGAATCTCTCATCGTGAAGCTCTTTAAACGCGTTGCCAGAAAAATCTCTAAAGAATTTAAAAATCTTCATTATTAAGGGGCCTCAGAAAAACAGCAAAAAATGGTATATAAGTAAGAGTTCGAAAAACATGCTTACGGCCACTGCAAGCAATAGATTTAGCAGTATGTTGTATGTATTTATGTTGCTAAAATCAGATGATAAGTTTGTGACCCATCCACAATATGAAATGGGGCAATTTAATACAGATCATATTAGTACACGATTCTGTCGCCGCGTATCTGCATTATTATATATTGTTTTAAATCGAAATTAATGAATAATGTTCTGTGGTGTGTGTGTTAGTAATGCCACGAGTGTGCGTGATGTTTGTTTAGTTTTAAATTGTTTTGTATTTTTTGGTTTTTGCTGTGCAAAACATTGGAATGCATAAAATTATTTAAAACTCAAATTCAAGTTTATCAAAATACAAAAAAGAGACCTGTTTTAGAAGTCTTAAGTGGATTACCTTCTCAGTTGGGTGCTGGTGTGATTGCGAGCAGGTGTAATAAATCGGAGGATGCTTTAATACTTACAGTTCCTTCAAAGTACTCAGATTTTTGAAAATGTCTTTTGGTAAACGCTGCAGTCTATTATAGCCTAAATTCCTTTAAAAAAAAATTTAAAAAAAACAATAAACCAAAATAAGCAATATAAAAATCACTAAAGGGCGATTAAAAGCAACTGCCTAGTAAAAACATAAACCCCGTTCCTTACTGATGGTAGTCCATGAGCCAAATTCTGAAATGATGCCAAAAATGATTTTCGTAAGCACCCCCTTTGGGACCGAGCTATTTTGGTACCAAATTAAGAGGCAGTCTCCCTAAAAGCGTTCCACTCGATTTTGGACTCGAAAAAAGGTTTGCCTTATAATTTTACCATCAACACTACTATCCATCCTAATAACGAAATTGCAGTTAGAATGAGGAAATTGCTTGTTTTACTGCCATTCCCAGCATTTCATTGCTGGACGACCGTTAGCGCTAAAATATGCAAATTTTAGTCTCTGTTATACTGGTTTTTTAACGATCCTTCAAAAGTGCTTCGGGTCATCAAATCCTAGACTATTTGCACTCATTTGGAAGCATATCACTTCTTCTTACTGTTCCAATACCATTTAGGTATTATCTTTCTGTAATCAGCAAAAACTGGTCGTCTTTATTTCGGTAATCCAATTAAGAAAGCAAACTGCTCGAAAAAATGCCTCAAAATCAGCAGAAAATTCTCCAAAGTGGCACCTAAACTAGACCCCAAAACATGTTTTACTTAAAGATTAATAGCTATTTTGTCAAGTTATGCAATAAAACTTGTGGCACAACGCGATTCAGAATTGAAGGTTTCAACTCAAATTTAGGCAAATGTTCAATTGGCGTTGCGTGACGATACCGGCTGCTGTCACAGCAAAATCCTCAGTTATTTAAATACTTGCCACTTTTAAGTAAGATATGCCTCATTTTCCCACCAAAACTATATTAAAATTCCCTCTTTCCGTTTGTCAATGATATATATTGTTCAAAAATAATTTCAGCAAGTAAAAGATACCTTTCCAAGCTTCATTTAAATTCCCACTGCCCCGAATACTCGTGTTAAGTCTGTTATGTCAAGACGGAAAAATACCTTTTCAGAACCAAACCTCTCCTAGCTTAAAATGTGGTCCAGTCTGAAAAAGCAGCATTGACCAGAAGTTACTCAGATCCATCATATTATAAAATCGAGCGTTAGAAGAAAAGTAAATTTCCCACTGCTTAATTAGATAAGCGTGAACAGGTCAGAAAATGGTTGACTAGGGGGTTCGCCCCATGTAAGGGTATCCGGATTCGGGAATCTGGAAAATTTTTACTTGTAGGATCCGGAATCCGGGAAAACTTTGCTTATGGAATCCGGAATCCAGGGCTTTGGAATTCAGAATAGAGCTCAAGTACCCCACTAAGGAATGAAATCTAGAATCCAAATTCCACTGGAAAAGACTGGAATCCAGCGACCGGAATTCAGAATCCATGGAATGGGGCGATAGTACTGCACTGTGAACGGCGAATTACTATTTTTTCTTTATTTACCTTCCACTGATCAGAAGCCCACATTTGAAGACCTTTGTTAATGAAATTTCAATTAGGTTTCTTCCTTTTACCTGTTTCTTCCTATTAAGAGTGGTCAGCTTTTGTTTTCACGCTCCAAGAGACAGTCCGGAGTCCAAGGCTACTTTTGAATCGCAGCCAGTTAATAAAGAAGTTGACACACGCAAATAATAAAGTTTCAAAATTAAATTTCGAATGTGCAACATCAATAAAAGTAACAAGAAAATAAAGTGTGGAAGTTTACGCGGTTTTTCCCAACTGATGTAGATAAAAGTACACGAATGTCAGGACACCATTACTTCTCACCATGAAACCTGTCATCCATCGAAGTCTGATCTAAGGGAAGCAGAGCCAATAATCTCAAAAGATGACAATCATTGACCTTACGAAAAATCAAGTGGAACGGATGGTGATCTGCTTCCCCAGGAGGACTCCCATACAAAAGTGACGTGGGTGCTCGTCGTTTGCAGATTTTGGTCTCACTTCTGTTGTTTTAGGGACGGAAAGTAACTAAATATGCTCATTCAGGTATCGCTTAGGGCTGTGCATCAAGAAATTTGCGAAAAAAAAAAAAAGCCGTGACGCTGACCTCACAGAAATCTCCTTTAGGGGTCCGTTTAAGCTTAGGCCACACCCACATTGGCCTCCCTTAGGGGTTTAAATTAATTTTCCGACGAGCAGCCCCTTCTTTATATGGGAGTCCTCCCGGGGATTACCCACAAATATTGGCGGCCACCTCGTTCTTTGCATAGTGAACCAAGAAAGGAATAGTAGGACCAAGGACAAGAGAACCCTGGGAACGAGTTTGGACCAAGGACAGGTATGTAATTGGTTGGAGATAGCGAAGATCGTATACCATCTATTTTAAAATCGTAAAATCATAATATCCCTATCACTAGTTCCTTTATCTGTGATAAGATAACGACAAAAGGGCCAATGGGTATTGTCGTAATCGTAATTTCAAGTTCAGACGATGATAAACTTAGTAATCCACTCATTTTTTTTTTAGAAATATGCATAATGACGTTATGGAGAAAAGTAGGAAGTGGCTTTAAGTCAAATATCCTGATATTAATCACTGTTGCACTATGGCATAAAGTTACACAGTCAGCTGATGCACTTGCACATTTGATATCATTTACGTATGAGCTGACGGATTTAAATATCACAAGATACACGCGTGAAACAGAAAGTGAAAAAAACATCCTTTGCATATCTAAACCTTGTGGAGTCGAAGTTAAATTGTCAAAATCGTGATTACCTACCTTTAGGCATATTACTGAGAGTACTCATGGCGATTGTTTGGTGCCATGGAGAATTCAAGAACAGAATTTTCTATTGAAGCCCAACGTGAACAAAAACCTCTGAATTCGAACAATCAGTAGAGGTGAGAACTGACGTGAAGTCTGAATCCGGCATTGTCGAAGGTTTCCCCAGCATGAACATTTCTCCAGGTCGAGACCCCTACACTGTTTTTACGTCTTTTCTCGTCTCACGTCTTGTTAGCGGTTATTACCCTGTTCTTACAGACGCTTGCATTCTACCACGTTAATGATGTAAAAATACTTTCATCTGAACAACAGCTGAAGGATCTAGGATCACATTTTCAAAAATCGGTCTTTGGACCCTTCGTGTGGATCCAAATTCATATTGATATCGATTTTACTAAATTGGGCGCCACCGCGTTTATCATTTCGTTTTTGCGACTCCGGTGGGGCGCTCATTTGATACACCAGCCTACCGCGGACAATGTTGTTGAGCCATTCAGAGAGGATCTTATTACTTTTATGGATCAGCATACCGAGATGCTATGACAAAGAATATAAAGTCTCAGAGACTTCACAAAACGAGCGAGATTGCATGCGAGGAAACGAAGATCTGGTACAAATTTCCCCAAAATAGTCAAATATAAATCCCCTAGTCGTTCAAAGCTTAACAACTTGACAGGCTAACGGTTTTATTTAGTGTTGGTATAAACAGGTTACAACCGACCACTGTCAGGCTACTCAGTCACTTCACTCAATGTCCATCACGGAATTGATAGCGTGCAGCATTACCAGCATAGCACTAGCACTGTACATAGACAATCAGATTTGTGATCGAATTAAGGCCGGTAGATTTATACATCTAAAAAGTTATATACTAATATCAAATTCTTAAAGGTATCTGGACACTAACTAAATTCAAGTACGAGACTTATTACGGCGTAGACGTGATTAGCGGGTTGTTGATTTTATTATATACATACTGAGAAATACTCACCAAAAAGCTATGTCGTAAATTTTCGTACGCAAATTAGTTATAGCCAATCAGAGGAGCGAACGATGGTTTTCACACGTGAAAGAAACGATACGTCCAATCAGAATCGCGAACGATGTTTTTTCACGTGTGAGAAAAATGATACGTCCAATCAGAAGCCACAGAGGTGTAGGAGTTTCGCGCCAAAATTCCCGCCTTTTATTGCAGCTTGCAGCGCCGCTTCGCACACATTTATCAACGAGAAAAGTTTTACTCAAGGAGTTTTTCTCGCTAAAAAAGTGAAAAACATTTCGGAAATGGAGTGGAATAGTTTCGTTTGTTTCACTGTCGATAAAAAAATACGGTAGAGAGCCGGTGAAACAACAGCGGAAAGGGATAAACAGAACGAGACGTAAGCTTTTGTTGTGCTTTTTGTCGGAGCTACTTTGCCTTTCATTTAAGCTTAAGCTTATATTAAAACCGGCCATTTTACTTAAATTCACTCATTTTCAATTGTGCATTGAGAACAAACAGTTAAGATTACTTATAGTTCTTGGATTAAACCTCATATCCTCACCGTCATTTATGTTTTTAACAAACATTTTTACTAAAAAGCTGATACTTCGTTTTCGTTGTCATTTTGCGGTAAGTGTGTAGCGGCAAATTTTAGCATTTTTGAAAGATTTAAAATAAAAAGGCCCGCAAAATGATGAATGACTCATTATGTATATGATAAACACAATACCACATGGAAAGTGCTTTGTACGGTATTTACGCACTCGTTGTTTTTGTATCGGAAATCTTACTCGTTCGCTGCGCTCACTCGTTCGATTTCTGATACGTCAACAACTCGTGCGTAAATACCGTACGCCAGCACTTTCCATGAAGTATTCTCTATTTACTTCTTTGAACTCCAGTCCATATACCATCGTCCCATATATATAGTGTAAAGGTTAATGCGTGAAGGACCTTCTTGCTGCAAAATGTAAATACTTCCGCCTGTCACTAGACAGGAGAAACATGGTTGTCGTTAATGTTATCTGTAAAACAAAAATGTTCGTTTAGAATGCGATTGAAGTATCTCGAATAGCCTCTCCCAGGCGTTCAGACTGTGGGGGCGACCCTCCGGAGATGCCAGTAAGAAAAGGGCGAGGGGGTGGGGTAGGGAGTAATGAGTA
>CALNXK010000173.1:345000-397500 GCA_942486035.1 Porites lobata | reverse complement strand
ACAATATGAAATGGGGCAATACAGATCAGATTGGTACAAGATTATGTCGCCGCGTATCTGCATTATATTATTTTATATGTAAATAAAAGAAAAATGTTCTGGGGTGTGTGTATCAGTATGTCACAAGTGTGTGCGATGTATATATGTCTAGTTTTAAATTGCTTTGTATTTTTTGGTGTTTACTGTGCAAATAAACATTGAAATACATGAAGTTATTTAAAAATCAAGTTAAAGGTTTTTCAAAATAGAAAAATAGAGACCTGGTTTGGGAATTTGTAAATCGTGGATTTACTTTCTCAGTTGAGTGCTGGTGGGATTTTGAGCAGGTCTAATAAATCGGAGGATGCTTTAATACTTACAGTCGCTGCAAGGTAGTCAGATTTTTGAAAATGTCTTTTGGTAAACGCTGCAGTCTGTTAGAGCCTAAATTCCTTTTTAAAAAAACAAACCAAAATAAGCAATATAAAAATCACTAAAGGGCGTTTAAAAACAACTTCCTTATAAAAGCGGGAGCCTTTTCCTTACTGATAGACAAATTAATGAAATTGGATTCACAGAATAATATGAAGTTCCCAAACCATGTAATTAAAGGAGCGCATGAAATAAACCCTATAGAAAAAAAGCTTAAGTATGTATAAGATATTTCTCTATAAGTGATAATAGTAGTGAGGTAGGCACCGAGTTATCCGTTTCTATGCGGGGATATTTCATTAACTTGCGGGGAAATACGTTAACGCAGATGAAGTCATGCATCTCATTAACATACCCATAGTTTATTTTGAACTGGCAAAGAGAAAGTGATGTTAGCATACCCTATGGGTTGACTTCATCAAAAAATGCTGAGATCATAAGCTATAAATGGGAAAGTGATATCATGTCCCTACTTGGTTATGATGATGTCATATGTATTGAAAAGGGCGAATGGTTTGGAAGCTACCTTTCACAATGAAACTAAGTTGTTAACGTGGCAAATTCTGTCTCTGAGCCCCTTCCCGTGACTGTGGACGTACCACAATTCCTGGACCAGTTCTATTGTCACTTTAAGTAAATGATCTGCTATCGGTTCCTACTCACTGCCACGCAATTGGTTATGTGGAGGATACAAAAATTTTCCTCAGCGTTCCCCCAAATCATATTTCACACGCAGTTATTGCTTTAAATGAGGATCTTTATTGCAATTGCAAGATGGTTTGTACAAACTCCCTAGTCATCAACCCTGATAAGACTAAGCTCCTGGTTATCGGAGTTCCGCAGATTACGAGAAGCCTACCATCTTTTTCCACGGTTAAATTACTGGGCAAAGAGATTAAACCTGTACCTGTGGCCAAGGATCTGGGTCTAATAATTGACTACTCTCTAAGTTATAATTAACATGTAACCAAAATAATTTCAGATTGCATGCATAGATTAATTAGGAACAATAGAATCAAGCACATTCTTGATAGAAAGGCGCTACTTTTACTAATTAATACTTTTGTTTTCAGTTAATTGTTGTATTGTTCCACCGTATGAAGCAATACCTCTAAAACAAACGTAAAACAATTGCAATTAGTTCAGAACTTTACTGGTAGGATAGTTCGTGGTCTCCGGAAGTATCATCACATCTTTGAAGGATTGAAGTCACTTAGATGGCTTGCTATTGCTGATAAACTACTTTTAGATTTTTCTGTTATGGTCCATAAGTGGCTAAATGGTCGAGCACTAGACTACCTTAGTCAAAAAGTTAAACGTAGACAAGCTCATCTCGACATAAATACACGATACAAAAAAGCCCTGAATCTACAGAGATGCAGATTAAAAACTGGACAGCGATCTTTCGACTTTAGAGGGGCTACTTGTTGGAACAAACTACCCAAAGACATGAAGGAATTAGCAGATTTTTGAATTTTTAAGAAGAGATTTATAAATATGTTCTTAAAATGAGGTTCCTCGTTTTAGTGCTTAAAATTAGTTGACTAGTTAAATAATTTTTTCTTGTATCTAGTTAGTTGTTAAATAATTAGCCCATTGTGACTCAAAAGCCTTGAAAGAGGACTCTCAATGTATGTATGTATGTATGTGTGTATGTATGTATGTCTGTATGTATGAAAAGGGGGTCAGGCGAATGCGAAATCTTACTGATTATTCGGGCAAAAAAGAAAACTAGGTCGGAGCGCAGCGAAGCTAAAACTGCTTGTCAAGCAAAAATGCCAATCTTTGTTTACTTGACTCTGTAAAAAGTATTTTACAGGGTATAGAAATTTTATGGAAAGCAACAAGTGGTTCTTAAGTAAATCCTTACAGTAAACTCCTCTGGTTCTTAAATAAATTCTTTTCTAGTACCTATTTAGCGATAAAAAAATCGGATATAAAAACATAACAAACACACACATACAGAAAGTGGAGCTGAAAACTCTTTATTTCAGTCTTGACTGACAATAAATTACAAAACCGTTTTCTCCGTTCTTTTTTTCAGGTTTGTAGTCACAGAGAAAGAGATTTATTTACTGATGTGTTAGCTTGAGTTCAAAAAACCTTACTTCTTACATAGAACCACAGGGAGCATGGAATTGGTTAGAAAGAAAAATAATGGCCCTCAAAACCCTACAATACACGCATCCTTTGCGTTGTTAGCGATTTATTTCACGTATCGCTGCATTCGCCGCACTTAAGGATGATTTTTTTCAGGAAAAGTGAGGGATATAATAATAATCTTGGAGTTTTGAGTCAAGTACCCAGTCCAGAGCTTTTCCACCTTTCAAGCAATTACCCAATCACGGAGCAAACTTGGAGTCACATGACGCGAGGCTCGTTTTCATGAAAGTCAATACAAAAAAAAAGGAGTAGCCCAGCATAAGCGATGAGAAAAATTCAGATATGAAAGAAAGTAATGAAGGCTTTCTGGTCATAATTCTATATTTGGTTTGGTACGCGTAAAACCTCTCTGGAGATCCACGGCATTCCTGACTAGGAGAAGCATACACCAAAACGGATCGGAGGACGTAGTTTTAAAGCTAAGAGAGACATTGGATGTGCCGATCTCGCCGGGAGACATCGAAATTTCTCACCATCTCAATTCACAAAACAAACCAATTTATATTGTTCAATTCATGACCCAGTAGGTTAAATCCAGCCTTAGAAAAATGCGTAAGGCGCTCAGGGATATAACGGTGTCTGATTCGTTTCCTATGTGAAATTATGCTACTTTACTAGGGCGAGGGAATCGTATCTTCCTAAACGAAAACCTCACAGCCTACCTACGTAGTGTTGTCAAAAAAGCAAATGAGATGAGGAAAAATGGACTGCTTGTTTGAGAGTGAATAATTGACGGTAAACATTTTTGTTAAGACTTCACCATCTGGATCGGGAGAAATGGTCGGACATTTACGCATATCAGTGAGCGATTGAGGTGGGCTAATCAGGCGCGAATGTGCCAAGGAAGCAGCATAATAATAGAGAAAACGGGCCATTTTGGCGCAGCAGAGTGACTAAAATCGTCATTTCGGTACTTAAAAAGATGAATTCTTTAACATTACAGAGCGGATTCTTTACGTTAAAGGATTAATCTATCATTCCAGCTAAATCTCAAGTAAAATAAATGAGAATTGGGTGCAGACTTTCAACATTGAAAATCAGGCTTTTTACAGTATTTTAGTATGGAAAACGACCCTTGTCCAAGTTAATCATCGAATTTCTTCAAAAATAATCAGAAATCTTCAGATTATAGAGCGGATTAATTAAGACCAAGGCCATACCTACACGTGGATAGCTTTTTCGCGAAAATTTGACTCGATTAAGTTGCAGACTTTTAAGTTTGAAAATATGAAGTCTAAAGTTAGCGCCCAGTCGGAGTGAAGTCATTGTCTTAGTCGAAGCAATAGTTGCCATGAAAAAAAAAAACAATACGGGGTCGCTTTGAACTGCAGACAATATTGAGAAGCCAGTCGCGCGCGAAATTTAAATACATCAGAGCACTTGCGGCTTGCGTTTGCTACTCCAACAAAATTGTTCTCAAGATATCTGATTCACGCTTAACTACATAGTTATACAGTTTCGGTTATGTTAAAGGCTTATCTAGGTTCATATTGGTTATTGGCGGTTTTATCTGCGCGAATATGACCATTTTCGACTCTGTTTTCGACTGAAAATTTACATAGGGCCTACAGTTCTCTTTATAGAGCGCAGCACAACTTTTGAATAAATATTTGTTGCTATCGTTGTCTATAGTAAACGTCTATAGTAAAAGTCCTCTATGACTTCGATCTCTCCGACCGGCGTATTCAGGAGACTAACTTCCGATGCGAAAGGGCCGATTCTAAACCTCGCACTGATCACTCTAGTTGTGCGTTATCTTCGTTCACATGTAATTTATTAAAGGCAAACTGACTTCTTTTTTGATTCCACTTTTTCTCTAACGCCGTCTTACTCATAGAGTGATCAGTTAGAGCTCCGTCAAAACTCTAGTGCGAGGAAACGAAACTAAAATTTTCGAATCATCTTTAAGTCAGTTATCTGTAAGGAGTAACTAAAATGCGTAAAAGTGTGATCTGGCCTCACAAAAGGGAAAACGATAGAGAGATTGGGCTATTGTTAGTTTCACCCGCCTACTCCACGATGAAGAGTACTGCCGCGCGTTCATGGTAACCAATGAAAAAGACTCCTGTTCAACATTTTAGAATAACAATAAGCCATATGACAGACCTAGAAGCTTTCACCCACTGTAAGTAAATGTCCCGAGAACAATGGCCATTTCTCTCGATGTAAGAATTCACTGCTTAGAAGATCTATAGTATAATTTAAGAACAGGGGAAATCGAAAGAAACTGATCTAGCATACAAGAGTTTGCTTTCTGTTCCTGTTATAAGTACTTTGTGTCCCCGATCTTGTTTCCTGTTTGTTTACTTATATGTCTTTGAAGGATTGTAGTTATTCTCCTAATCATCGGCCAGCTAATTAACTGATTCTCATTTGTTTTGTTTTTTTTTTTCTTGCCCATGCCCCTGATCATACAGTAAAGGTACAAGGTAAACACTGTATCATGTCACTCAAAGTTCGGGGTTTGAGAAATCGCGTTGCTAAAGGTTGACTGTAAAATTGCATCAAAAGTCATAGCTACGAGATTTGAAAAGATTTTTGATCTTTCAATAAGCCCTGACCAAACAGGATTTCTGAAAGGTAGATACATTGGCAAAATATTAGATTGGTCAACGACGTAGTAGAACAAACAAAAATACAAAACATTCGCGGTATTCTTGTACAGATTGAGTTTTGTAAAGCTTTCGATACTATGGAATGGAGCTTCATTAAAATTAGTTTTGGAGACAGTATACAACAATGGGTCTCCACTTTCTATAATAATTGGGAAAGCACTGTTCTTAACAATGGATTTTGCACAACCTTGGAGGCGTGCACCGCCATCAAGCCTGAGGCCCAGCCCCTTGCTACATATGAAACCAATATGGCCGCCGGCAATACAGACGATCTTACGAAAACATAGGAGACTGTGAACAGTCTATATTAGGCCACATATAAACAGGTTGTTTTGAAATAAAGGTTTGCAATGCAACTGCATGCAGTAACTGTAAATAAAGAAACGGATCGTCAACTCTACGACTCTTTCATCTGCTTTATCTGAAACTCTTTTGAAACACTTGACAAGATTTGATAAATTATGATTAAGAACATGTACGTTCGCTAAATTTAAGATCTTTTTTTCATGGCTTATGGATTGTAGTTGATGACCTCATTTTATTTACCCGGCGAATGGTAAACTAAAGTTAGGACTAGTAAATTTAGTTCAGGGACAGGGGTTTTTCATTTGCATAAATCATTCCCATTTACTATGAAAAGCTTTGAAGAATGCAGGGACATGAAGTCCCATTTTCTCCCTGAAATTTCCAGTAGAATATGAGCTAATATGGCGCAAGAAGTAATGTCGCTTTTCGACTTTCCATCTCGAATAAAATTTTTTTTGGTAAATGCGCCATTATCTGCCATAATATTCCCTACTGAAATACCCTTCCTAGCTAGTCTTACAGCGGTAAATACTGTGAAGGAAATTCCAATTCATTAGAAGCTAAGGAAGCCAATTTAATACTTACAGTCGTAAGAGGGACCGCAAGTTCATGAATATCTCATTTTGAAGCTCTTTAATCACGTTGCCAGAAAAATCTCTAAAGAATTAGAAAATTTTCATTATTAAGGGACCTCAGCAAAATGGCAAAAAATGGTATATAAGTAAGAGTTCGAAAAACATGCTTACGTCCACTGCAAGCAATAGATTTAGCACAAGTAAGGGTATGTTGTGGACCCTAACCGAGACAATGATTGCTAAATCAGATGATAAGTTTGTGACCCACAATATGAAATGGGGCAATACAGATCAGATTAGTACAAGATTATGTCGCCACGTACGTGCATTATATTATTTTATACGTAAATAGAGGAAAAATGTTCTGGGGTGTGTGTATCAGTATGTCACGAGTGTGTGTCTAGTTTTAAATTGTTTTGTATTTTTTGTTGTTTACTGTGCAAATAAACATTGCAATACATGAAGTTATTTAAAAATCAAGTTAAAGGTTTTACAAAATACAAAAAAAGAGACCTGGTTTGGAAATCTTAAGAGGATTACTTTCTCAGTTGAGTGCTTGTGGGATTTTGAGCAGGTCTAATAAATCGGAGGATGCTTTAATACTTACAGTCGCTGCAAGGTAGTCAGATTTTTGAAAATGTCTTTTGGTAGATGCTGCAGTCTATTAGAGCCTAAATTCCTTTTAAAAAAACAACAAACCAAAATAAGCAATATAAAAACCACTAAAGGGCGTTTAAAAACAACTTCCTAATAAAAACATGAAGCCTGTTCCTTACTGATAGAAAATCTTAAGTGGATTACTTTCTCAGTTGAGTGCTGGTGGGATTTTGAGCAGGTATAATAAATCGGAGGATGCTTTAATACTTACAATCGCTGCAAGGTAGTCAGATTTTTGAAAATGTCTTTTGGTAGATGCTGCAGTCTATTAGAGCCTAAATTCCTTTTAAAAAACAACAAACCAAAATAAGCAATATAAAAACCACTAAAGGGCGTTTAAAAACAACTTCCTAATAAAAACATGAAGCCTGTTCCTTACTGATAGGCAAATTAATGAAATTGGATTCACAGAATAATATGAAGTTCCCAAACCATGTAATTAAAGGAGCGCATGAAATAAACCCTATAGAAAAAAAGCTTAAGTGTGTATGAGATAAATCTCGATAAGTGATAATAGTAGTGAGGTATGCACCGAGTTATCCGTTTCTATGCGGGGATATTTCATTAACTTGCGAGGGAATACGTTAAAGCAGATGAAGTCATGCATCTCATTAACATAGCCATAGTTTATTTTGAGTTGGCAAGGAGAAAGTGATGTTAGCATACCCTATGGGTTGACGTCATCAAAAAATGTTGAGATCATAACCCTTGCGCCAAAAGCCTGGTAAACCAGGGTTTATCAGGGTGCAAGCCTGGTTGAACCAACCAGACGTTTCTGGTTTTCAAAGCAGGCGTACCGAATGTGTAAAAAGCCTGGTTAACCGGGGTACTCCTGGTAAGCCTGGTTATCCTTAGAACCATTAATGAAATATATGGGGGTATGGAAACCGGTCATTTCGATTCAAAGTCGTTTTGACACGAACTCAATCAGTGAAATTTCGCAAAAAGTTTGATCACTTCAAAAAAAGTTTGCATTTGAACAAGAAAAAGATTTTGGGTTTTTCATTCTTTAAGTCATTAGTATGTGAAACTATTTACCGGTACATAAATAGACTTAAATTATTTGATAATTGAATAAACTGTAACTGTTGTTGTTGTTGGTACACCTCGAAGGAACGAAACTGTATCAAAACAACTTGTATATGAAAGGACTTTATACCACAACAGCCAGTAACCATGGGAGTATGCTCACCCAGGGATGATGCTGTGGAAAAGGTAAGCATAAGCAGGCCTTTTTAGTAGTCAAACTCACTTTTTTACTCGACTACATCAGGGGTTCCCAACGACGGTTTCCTCCTAAATGCATTGAAAACACTTTTTAGGCAATGCAGAACACTTTTAGATCTCTAGAAATGTATTCTAAATGACGCTAAAAATTTTTGCATCTGTTCAGTCATCCTAGGGCAACTTGAATCTTTCCGAAATTATAAGGGCTTCAGTATTATTCTCCTGAAAATTTTAGCTGCAATTTAAAGTTTTACGAAAGTAAGAATTTTTCTGATTCCTGTCTGCATCGCAATTTTGATTTCAAAAATTTTAGGTTTCCTTTCTAGCTCTTTCTCTACGAAAAATAGCTTAACATGGGAAGTGAAACGGGAAAAATCAAAGTTCAGAAAATCTTAGGGAATTTATTAGATAAGCTTCAAAAATTGTACATTAACTTTCCACGAGACATCCCTGCTTACCTTGGCATGATTGTGATCAATCTGTTTTAATACATAATATTTATAGATTATTTTCCATGGCTGTTGTCAGGTTTGTTGAAATGAATTTTGAACAGTTCCATCAGCAAAGCCAACCATATGCATTTAGGATCCCGGAAAAATTTAGTACACGGTAATTCAACTTTTCTACCCTAGCTACGCCAGCTACAGTGGTGTAAACAAAGATCAACTTCTTTCCCTATTTAAGAGAAGAATTCGCTACTTTAAGGGAAAATAATACGCTCTAGTCCTTATTGATTAGAACATGGGACTATTAAACAATTTCAAGGTTAGAATAGTGAGACTTCCTGTGACAAAAACTAGTTTCAATTTGGTTACACATGTGGCAGAAGCTGCGCGTGGTCTCTGTTAGTTTATTTTTAGCCATTCACTTTTACCGAAATGATGTTTGATGGGCATGAGGATCTTATTTTTTTCAAACGACAAATCAGTCTCGTCCACGAACAGATTCACTGGGAAAAAGCAATAAGGGTCAGAACCTTGACCAGAACATAAATGAAGGACGTATTGTTTAGACTTCGGATGTGCATGTACCGGGAAGCTTGTATTTCTTACACCAACTGCAGTCGCGGCAAGGTCTGACTGTGCCCTGGTACACAACAACGGAAATATGATTATTTCGCTTTACTAGCAAGTAATCTACCATAAAAAAAGTACTACTTAAGAATGATAAAAACGGAGCTCACCTAAAATCGTTTCCCGAATCCGACCGGATGATCTGATATCAGCGGTGCGAAGTTTCGAGGAGAAGTGATCGATTGTACTACCTAACAGTCGCGCAACAAGTGATGTTTCTTAAACTTTGGCGCTAGAGGTTAGACATGTTGTGAATACGAGAATTCTTCCTATAAAAAATTACAATAAACTAAAATGCATAACCCAACACTTGCCAAGATAAAAAACGCCGTTATTTCAATTGAACCGCCCAGTGACTCAAACCGGTTTGATCGGTTTTGCCTTGGTTTTGCCTTGCGACCGCGCCTGTAATTCGAACATCACGGCTGACCATTTTTACAACGTGCGCGCTTAAATACAATCGAACTTTGATCTAGTGGAGTGATCAACTGCGATCAACGAGGTTCAAGGCGAGTTTTTGCGGACTTAGTTTTACTGGGAACAAGGTCGTCGGCTAAATTAAAGCAGAAGATGGACCAGTCTGTACATTGAGGTACGATATTTATCTGTAGCGAAGCATTATAAAAGATTAACGCTAACAAGAAACTCATATACGGTACATGGTAAGCAAAGATTTCCGTGCAGCAATATTCAGATCATATAAGCTAAAGTCTTCTGTTTCCATTCCCATCACATTAACTATTTGTGTGAAATAGTATGAAATGACTGCTGCAAGCCTTATATATGAATGGGGCCGTACGGAAATCTCATTACAAACTGGAACCTGACAGCGGCAAAGTCAAAAACAATCCTCCACTGTTCAACGTAAGCTTACATGCACGTTTTATTCGTGTGTTTATTCTTATGCCTCTGTTAAGGCCATCCTCACCAACGCATAATCTCTTATGCTATGCATATGCGCCTCTACTGAGGACCATGCTATGTTTATGCTTGCATCTCTAAAACTGGACTTGCATGTCCATTTCTGTTCATGTTTTTCTGGAGTCTAACGATATCATATGAATTTACATTCACTTCATTTACTGTGTATTGTTCTATAGTGTGCTTTATTACACTGTACTTCTTTAAGAGAGAGCATCGCACTCAATAAAGCCTGAGTGAATCAGTTTTATTCAGGTTCTTTTTTGACTGTTTAAACAGGGGTCTTTTTTGCATGAGCATGCGCGACCGCGGAACAAGCAGTGTACATGGACGCTCACCATAGGGTCTGCCCTCTTCAAAATGGCGTGTCTCAAAGCTATCATTGCAATTATTTTCCTCGCTGGTCTTGGCAAATGTGCTCGTGATTTAACAAAATGTGTAGTTTGCAAAAAAACTCTAACATGGTCTTAACAAAAGCGAAGTAGACCGGCTTTAAAATACCACAAGCTACTATCAAATTTCATGTAACAACTTGACCTGGACAACAGCGCGCATATATGTAGTGCTTGTAGGATTGCACTGACCTCATTAAAGTCTAAATAAAGTGTCAAAGCATAATTTCATAATGTAAGTAAACTCTTTCAATTTAATTTGTATTAAAATGGGGAAAAGAACACAAATATTAAAAAAAAAAAACATAGCAAATTTCAGTGAGTGGGTTCGAAGTGCACAAAGCTGGTGTTCAGTTCCGCACTTTAAAACTACAAAATGAAGAGCACACAAGACAGACATTTAGATTAGTCACCTGGTGAGATGTTGGTGGTATTCACTCTGTGTGTCTCGAACAATAAAAAAATGAATATCAATGAGACACAGTCAAACTGCAATCAGTAGGACTGACTTTGATGAACCAAATGGCTAAAAGCAAATTCCTTTAAAAGATGCGTTACAGTGGTAGTCCCCACAAAAACAAGAAGTTCTGCAATTTTTTGATAAACAAACTTTGTATCGCTTAAATTCTTAAGGGAACAGCTTTCTATTCCAACTGATAACAGCGTGGTAGTCGCCTACTAATCGTTATTAATCAACTCCCGAAATATAGCGAAATCAGCTATCCACAAATTATTGACAGAAATCCTCTATGGCATCAAGAAACTAATTTAAATCGGATTTATAGACAAACACTACATAAAGAACATTTTGCTTGAAAGCTCCCCGTTAGCAATGCATTCTTTGCCAAAATTTGCGGTTCTTGAGGGGGAATCAAGACACAAGCCTAGTGCCAAACAACAACAATCAGCCATGTTCATGTCAGACATCCTTGAGAAACTTTCTCTTTCACCTCGTTCAACGCATCAGTCTCCACGTTCTCTAAATCACCAGATCTTTACTTCTTTTGGACAATGACGGTCTTTCCTAAGTTCCTGCTACCATTTGAATCTTAAGCAAGCTTTCAAAGTGAAGAATTTGGTTCCTATGACTATGCACGACTGTCGCTGTCACTGGCCACGTGCTCTTTATCAAGTCTCAATGCGCATGCTCATACAAAAAAAGACCACTGTTGTTTGTTTATAACTCTCTCACACACTGTAGAATTCCTATGATTTAGTTCAGTTGTGGTTGATAAATTTACAGCTTCAATTGAGGTTTTGAGTGGGCTTAAAAAATGATTTGGCTCATGGTAATCAACCCACGTTACCAAGACGACACGCGAGTTTGGGCAAAAATAAGTTTATTGAGCCAAGCGGAAACTGCTGATCGATAGCTTCACAATAAACCTAAACGCAACTAAACTGAAAAACGCTAAGACTACAATATGATTATTAACTGCACAAAGATCATAAGAGATTAGGGAGGGAGAGGTGGATAAGAGCTTACGCCTCGCCTCTGGATCTTACAAAAGATGTCCTTGCGGTCTGCACAGTCGATTATCAGAGACATTCGATACCTCTATAACTGGTTAACTAACCATCATTAATAAATGATTTCTCAATCAACCCACGTTACCAAGACGACACGCGAGTTTGGGCAAAAATAAGTTTATTGAGGCAAGCGGAAACTGCTGATCGATAGCTTGACAATAAGCCTAAACGCCAAAGTGCCCAGACTGGAGTGATGAAAGTGTTAGTGGGTTGAAATAAATAAATAAAATACTAATGCATGATAGAAAACTAATGTGATATAGATGATACAACTTATGCAGACAACATAGACTGGAGCTTATTTGCCATAGCGTGAACCGCGCGTTGTTTTTTGTTGCTGGGACAATTCTAAATAAACGAGATAAGCGTCGCTTTTCCAATCTCCCTGCAATTTGATTATCTCGGGAGGTATATGACAATCAAATGCGAAGGTCGCCCCGCCCTGGCGGAAACTATGTGGGGAATAAACCGACGGATCTAAATGGAGCTTAGACAAGACCCTAGAAAGAAAAACGCAAAATTGCTTGTAAGTGATGGGTGCTGAACCCGAACCCGAGAAAACTGAAAAAAGAGGCGCACACACAGGGCCCGGGTTGATAGCTAAATGGCGACGTAGAGCTAGAATCGGACAAAGATGAGACCCAGGGATCGCGGGAATGCGCAGAATAAGAGATCGTTGCTGACACTGGATAGTCTTCGTGGCGGAAACATGAATATTAGCGCCCGCAAACGTAAAAACCAAATTTGCCTGTGTAATAACCGTGGAGGAAATTTGTCGCTTGTTGTCGGGTACGAGATTAGATTTTCGCAAAAAAGCAAAAAAGGCGACTAAAAACAAAGCCCACATAGCCGCATGTAAGGGTATACGAAAATTAAAAAGATCAAATGCAGCATGCAAGATTGAAGGGGTCATAGGAGATTTGCGAGAAACGGCTTGTCCTAAAAAAACGCTTAACGCCCCGCAGCAAGAGCTGAAAGTGATAATCAGAACTCCAAGTGAGTTCATAACCCGCAAGGAGATGAGCATGTTTAAGGCTACTAATATGATTAAGTACGGTACCGTACGCTCGTTTCTGAGCAACTAAATATGCGATATATAAGCTGATAGATTCAACATTGATAGGAAAGGGCTGAATAGCCCTCAGTTGCTATGCTCTTCTGTGTAGACGTTGCGTGAGCCAAGTTGATGAGACGTGCGACTAAAGACTGCAAATTGACGAGAGAAACATCTGTAGAAAGATGTTGGCCTGATCCCGGTGGGAACTCTAGGAATGAAAAACAAAAAAAAAAACTAGATAAAAACATTGTCACGCAACGTCGAAAGAAAAACAAGCAGAGTCAACATCTTGAAACTGGAAAACCTGACCAGAGTCATCACAAAGACAGTAGAAACTATCACGAGCTAAAGGATCGGAATGCCAACGACTAAGATAGTTCGCAAACTGGTTGTGACTCCCGGGAACATGTAGCGCGCGAACTTCAAAATCGAAGAGAGCGGCGGTGAACCACATTTGTCGAAGACAGCGCTGCATAAAAGGATCTTTCGACGCATTGGACGTGATGACCGCGACTGCAGCAGGGTTATCGCATGCTACGATGAATATGCGACCTTGTAACTGAGGGGCCCAGTGTTTAAGAGCGAATGCACAGAAAAATCGAGCAAAATCGGCAAATCGTGGCCACAGCTCAAAACCTAACTTACCCTCATTTTCAGTCTGTAATAAGGTTTTAATGAGTTTATAACACTGCTGAGGTTTAAATTTCAAAATGCGGCCGAATTTGGGAATTATTTGAGATTTTCGATTTCAACGGTCTGCGGGCCTAAAATTAGCCGCCGAACGCGGCAATATAGCCTAGCGACAGAAATGAGCTGACTTTCATAAACGAGCGAATATATTGGCAATCTTCCACTTAAATCTCAAAACGCAGATATCTAACAATTTCTGAACGGCACATTTTTTAGATTTAGAGAATAAAATATCGACGAACCAGCAGAATTTTGAAACGTAATTTGCATAATGCTTATAAATACAACAATTTACCGCTAAAACCAAAATCGAATTTTCTATATGGGGGAATTCTCCAAATCACCCCAAATCCCGCTTACTACCCAATGAGATATAGTACTTCAACATTATCTGAAAGTTAGTCTGGTGTTCTTGCGAACGCTTGTAAAATAGATTGATTATTTTGAGGTTATTTCGCCCCAAACAACCGCTAATTGACCCCAGGGTCAGTTGACACGTGCACGTCACCTTAGTTTTATGCATCGATTTGAGCTCGGTAAAAGGGAGAAACTAACAAGATTCTTTTAATATGTACCTGTTTTAATGAAATACACGCAATCTTCAAAAGGAGAGGCCGTTCAATGGGTAATTTCTGTTCTTGAGATCTTGTAGATTGTACCATGGCGTCTGCGAGTGGACCTGAGTATAGGTCTGTTTTTCCGTGACTGCGAAATCAGAATAACATCAAGAAATAATTCTCCCTCGAATCTTCGTAAGTGAATCAGCTTTGCAGTGCCTTACCTGAGATAAAAAGTCGGCAGAATAGCAAAACATTTCTAGCGCAATTTGGATCCTTTGTGGAACGCAGTGTATTGCTGAGCGAAAGGTGAGTAACTAAACCTGGGAAAGTACGTTACCTTTGATTGTATGACCAGCCAGTAAACGATAGTCTCCAGCGAAAAATTGGATTCGCAAAATTCTTGCTGATGTATATTTAACAGTTTGTTACTATAAATTTACACCTGGTTTGTCTAAAACTTTAAACAATGCATATCTGTCCAAGAGTATAAGAATGTTTCGAAAGATCCACCCCTAAATAACTGTGGGCTACTCCTTTTTCCCCATCACCGATGTGCACTTCCTTCCCACTGTCTTTTTCATGAGGCTGGTATGCCTTTTTAACTGTTATCGACACTTAAAACTGGCCGTTTAAGGCTTGGTTTAAGAACTTGACTGACTTAAAAAACCGTCGCGAACATGCGCTATTATTGTTGGACTTTGGAAGCTTTAAGCCCAAAATGATGGTGCAATCTCGAGAAATTTCCCCGGGTCTAATTATAAGACAGGGAACGGGTACTAAGAAAGGGACGGTCTAATTTAGCAACCCGTGGACAATCTGGGCATGCTTGCCTTCTGTCGCAGGGGCAACCGTTAAGGCCAGGTACGCCGCCCCCACCCGAGAGGATTGCATCGCATCCACCATTTCAGTCGCTTTTTCCACATCAAGACCTTTAATTATCATGAATTATAATGCGGGCCTTGATCGTTGCCACCTTACCAGAAGTCTAATCTTCGCACTGTTAGACCATGAGAATCTCTATTATTATTCCATAAATGCACCATTGACTTTTCCTTGCTCAGCTTCCGGAGCAAAAATAGCTTTACAACTCCTGATATCAACAAATCTACCCCCCACCCCCCCCTAAAGATAGCAAACGTTCCCCGAACTATTCACTTGACCCACCCCATCCCTTCGTTAAGAAAAACTACGCACTCAGTTCACTGGACAAAACGCGCTCGTGAATATACCAAACTATAGCCGTTCATCCTACAAGCAATCTCAGTTTCAGCAGGCGTGGCCACGTTTCCAGTAGCTGTAAGATTAATTCGACACCTGCAACAGACACGGTAAATTAAATAGCAGCCACAACGCCCTTCCTTGAAACCGTCAGGACGAGAAAGTTTATAAAAGACTTAACAGGTGTGCGCGGCGGTTTCCTTTTCTTCCTTCCCTCCCATTGTAGCACTCAAATTCTGACCCTGATATTAATTCTAGTAGTAATCAATCGTTCCTGAGCCGATAGGCACAAGGATACCAGTTTCTTGCAAAATATGCTGTGACATCCGTTTGCCCATCCCCCTTTCTGCCTTCGGCCGCTGATTAGGTTTGGTTCTGTGCTTTGAAATAACTTTAGGAACGAAACATGATACGTGAGGGGCGTCCGAAAATGAAGAGGAAACTTAACCCAAAGGGTGTCCATGTTCGCTCTGACTCGAAAGGTAGAATCAGTTGTGCAGTAAAAAGTATGCGAAAAACCTGCCTGGGCTGGGGAAAGAAAGGCGTCTTATTTTTCTTTGGCTTGCTCTATTTTCGCGACGTGGTACAGGCTACGAAATACTGACAAGCTCAGTATGTCTTCACCACCGAGAGTCACTTGCCCTTAGCCGGACAACCTGACTAAAGGCAAGCGCTGACTTCTGCGCCTACGCTTCGTTTGCGCTGAAGTAGCAGTATATGACCACGACAGACTTGCTGCTATCCCTGGTTTGAAACCGCAATGGGCAAGAACAATTTCTTGAAAAGAGCAAACAATTTCCTCCTTAGCATTTAGCAGACATGGAGAACAACTACTAGGACTTAAGCAATGCTATTCCTACTAGACTTGAAAAGAGAAAGCATGTCATGCATGATTCTTTCTCTTTTTAATGATTTACGGCTAAACAGTACAATTTCATGTGGCTTTTACGCAAAATTAAATACATAGTTGTTTGCAGAATTGCATTTAACAACAAATTACAGAAATTTAACTAAGTTTAGATCTCATAGATAAGAATTGAACGGAAAAAACTTTTGGGGTAAAAAAGTCAAAAAATAATGTTTGCTGGAAAATCACTTAATGGACGTACAATAGCAGAGATCTGATGCCTGTAATTTTCTGTTCAATGCACCTTATGACAAGTCTGAGTAATCTACTGGTAACCCATGCCTTAAAACCGCCTTGAACCTTAAAATTTAATCCATTTGCCTTTCATGCGTAGAACACTCCGGGGTTGCAGGAGGTAAAATCAGAAGAACAGATCATTCAGTTACTGTACCATTTTTAAAAGTGGGACAGTATGTTTGCTAATCATCTTAGTTAACCGCTTTTAAAATAGGACAAAAGGACACCTGGTCATACAGGAAAATGAATTTACTGTATCCCGAAAGTTTTGGTTTCCCGTGCACTTATTTTTCGCAGGAGACAATCGATAATTGCCTGGTCACGCAATCGGAGGTGAGTAACTAATTAAAAGTCATTGATACCATCGCCGCTTAGCAAATACACTACGTGCTGCAAAGGATCCAAATTGCGCTAGAATGTTTTCCTATTCGGCCCACTTTTTATGTCAGGTAAGGCACTGCAAAGCTGATTCATTTACGAAGGTTCGAGCGAGAATCGTTTATGAAAGTCAGCTCATTTCTGTCGCTAGGCTATATTACCGTGTTCGGCGGCTAATTTTAGGCCCGCAGACCGTTGAAATCGAAAATCTCAAATAATTCCCAAATTCGGCCGCATTTTGAAATTTAAACCTCAGCAGTGTTATAAATTCATTAAAACCTTATTACAGACTTAAAATGAGGGTAGGTTAGGTTTTGAGCTGTGGCCACGCTTTGCTCGATTTTTCTGTGCATTCGCTCTTAAGAGCGACAACTATTGTGAAAAGTTCTAGTGCATTTATAAGAAGAAAAGACATAGAAATGCAGTCGGGGAAGACAAAACTGATGCACTCCGTTTGACAAGTGGCACCGCCTCCTTGAAGGCAAGCGTCGGTGGAAAAATTGAGACTCTCAAAATCCCAGAGAAAAGGCTTGATAAGCGAAATGCGGCGATAGCGTGGAAGAAACTCAAGCCACCATTGAATGTCCAAAAGCATAGCAGCGGAGATGGGATACCGGTAACTAGCTGCATGCTTGCACTCGCGAAGACTGTTAAGGAGTCTGGCCATAAATAATCTACCAGGCTTGACACACGCCGTGACAAACGCGAGCTTCCCAAGAAGGGATTGAAGCTGCTTCTTGGTAAAAAATGAAGATTTTTGCCAGATTGTAAGTTCGGTTCGTAACTCCTCAAGACGTGAAGCGGGGACCTCGAGAGTAAAGACTTCCGTATCAACTAAAATCCCGAGACAGATCATGGAGGTCGAAGGTGGCGTCTCTTTCTCGGGAGAAGAATCTAAACCAAGTTGTTGAAATAATTGACCGAGTTGCGAAAACGCCTGACAAGCAAGAGACTGATATTCGGCTCCGTAAAAGTCATCCAGGTAAACATCTGCTGAAAATCCCTGTTCGTTGAAGATATGCACGACCGCTTTAGTTGTGCGCTGACAAATCAGGGCCGATGAGCGTAAACCAATCTGGATCTTACAAAAGATGTCCTTGCGGTCTGCACAGTCGATTATCAGAGACATTCGATACCTCTATAACTGGTTAATTAACCATCATTAATAAATGACTTCTCAATGAAGATGTGTGGACTGTGTGTTTCAAAGACACATTGATCACAACATTCAGTATTTTCAAAATGGCATTAGTCTGTTGCAATGTATAATTGATTCCAAAATTTAACTTTCCAGTCTCTCTTTTTTTTATTTTCTTGACTGTTTTGTAAAGCAATAACCACAATGTGAAATGTACCTGATTTTTACTTTCTTTAAACATTAGCAAGCAATGAATTTATCTGCAGTGTGTAGTCACAATTTATACAAAAGCACTGGCTCATATATACAACTGTCCATGTGTTGACCTTTTTCTCTTAGATCAGTGTGTGATTAATGTGGTTTATGTTCGTTTGTCATGCCTTAAAGTAATTGGACAGTATGCAACTTTGCGTTGCACCCACTCTTGAATGATTTTTTTTTCACTGCCAGCAAAAGTTGTCTGGTTAGCTTGTATTTTAATTTTTTCGATGAAATGCTTTAACATCACAAACTTTGTGGAAGTTATGATTGATTAGTCTAACAGACCTCATGTCCTCTAATTCAGTCAGTAATCATACTTGTGATTAAGCAAATCGGACTCCCGGTACACAGTTGTCTGATTTTGTTAGAAACCTGTACATGTATTGATTGCAGACCGAATTGGACTCCACACAGTCTTACTGAAATAGTGAAGCTACATGTTATTTGCAGAACCTGTAATTTAGAGCAAATTTTCAGTTGTTGATTGATTATTATTCTTTGACAGGTTAAGTCAAAAAATAAAAAGGAGATTTACTACCAAGTTCAAGCAGTGCCATGGCAGGCAACAAATGCAGCTAAGAATTTACACATTTTAGCCTGTAAACTGGATTTACTGTGTACTTAAACCCTCAACACGGCATTATATGTATGGATTCTTTCATAAATGTCTTGCTAGCCTCCTAAATGCATGTTTAGAACAAGTACATGACTGTATTTCTACATGTTAAATGGATTGAAAACTCAAGGTAATACCATAAACTATTAATGTTCAAGATGTATACTCATTGTTGTTGCCGATTTTTAGTTGCCTTTTTTTCAATAAAATTTTATTGTTGGCCTATGAAGATGCCTCTTTATTGAAACATTATTACTGTACCTTCAAAAATGAAGCATGTACTTTTCAGCCCAGCTTCTGCTTCTTGACATGATATTTTTAACTTTATCACGAAAACCAGGAAAAAACCTTGTTATTGTTTTGTCCTTTGTTTACATATTTTATGATTTGTCATTGTCAACCAGGCTTACCAAGCTTTTAAGCTTTAAATCAAACCAGATTACTAGAAAAAGGTATTGGAGAACCAGGCTTACCACGCTTTTGAGGTGGGAGATTTTTACCATGCTTACCAGGAAAGCCTGGTTAAACCAGGCGCTACTTTTACTAATTAATGCTTTTGCTTTCAGTTAATTGTTTTATTGTTCCACCGCATGAAGCAATACCCCTAAAACAAACGTAAAACAATTGCAATTGGTTCAGAACTTTGCTGACAGGATAGTTCTTGGTCTCCGGAAGTATGATCACATCTCTGAGGGATTGAAGTCACGTAGATGGCTTGCTATTGCCGATAAACTACTTTTAAATGTTTCTGTTATGGTCCATAAATGGCTAAATGGTCTTGCACTAGACTACCTTAGTCAAAAAGTTACACGTAGACTAGCTCATCTCGTCAGAAATACACGATACAAAAAACAATGAATCTACAGAGATGCAGATTAAAAACTGGACAGCGATCTTTCGCCTTTAGAGGGGCTACTTGTTGGAACAAAAACTACCCAAAGACATGGAGGAATTAGCAGTCAAGTACCCAGTCCAGAGCTTCTCCACCTTTGAAATGTTTTGATCCGCGAACCAAAACAAGCAATTACCCAACCACGGAGCAAATTTGGAGTCACATGCATGACGCGAGGCTCGTTTTCATGACAGTCAATACAGAAAAAAAGGAGTAGCCAAGCATACACGATGAGAAAAATTCGGATATGAAAGAAAGTAATGCACACTTTCATTACTCACTAGGATGAACCGTTTGCAGGGAAGGAGAAACGTGACACTAATTTCTGTTTGCATGGTCTACACATCGATAGAGTGGGCCGATCTGTTATTTCACCCTGAATTCGCTAGCCAGGAAGGATATCATGGTTCAGTTTGGGAAAGCGAACTTAGTGAAGACAAAAGTCTAATCATATTGTTTTACTGGTAGGGATGAACTGTTTGCAGAAAGAGGAATACATGTATAATTTTGATATACTTTAGCGAGGATTTCAGTCGCGGCAAAGCCATGTGAAGATTTACTGTGGGCCCAGCGTGACAACATTTAGCAGGCATTCTACCTTGTCATCAGTCTAGGTCGCTACGAAGTCACATGAGATGCGCATGCGCGTTGCTGATCAGTGTGCTTTGCTTTTCACTGGAAAGTACAATATTGTGAGTGATTTCTGCCTTTTTTCAAAGGTAATCTTCAACATTATCATTTTATTTTTACAGTATACGACCAGGAAAGGAAGGCAACCTCCAGTTCTCGGTGACTTACCAGTTTTTTTCTCCACAGTTTGGTCGTTTTCCTCCTAACATGTCTGATGAAGATACCACGCCAAAGGCCCATGCTGCCGACACTGCGGACAGCTCTCCTAGTCAGGAAAATTCTGTTCATGTCTTTAATGGCAAAGACCTGTCTAAATCCCTGGATAATATAAGCAATAACATGGGTAAAATGGCTTGCAGGTTAGCAAAATTGTATGATCCTGGCACAGACGAACGCTCCCCGAGCTTAAAACGAAAGTCCACATCTGACCTTCCGGATTTTTCAGACTCTTACTCCGAGGGAAACTCTCGCCAGTCAGGCAAACGAAAGCGTTATGAAAGCCGAACAGAAGACAACTTAAACTCCACGCTAGTGGTGACGAGCTGGACGACGAAAACGGCATTCAAAGGCTCACCGAGAGTTCAAAGGCCATCGACCAAAAAGAGCGGGAAACTCCCGCTAAGGAAACAAAATTCCTTCAAGATTTTGCCAACAGTTACGACGAGGATGACGCCACCGGTGACAAAATCCAGAAAGAGTTGGCTGCTGTTGCTCAAAAACGATGGGACAAGAAACTGTCCCCCGAAAAAAATTAAAAGTTTGGTCGAAACTCCTCTGACATAAAGGGTATAAAAGTAAATCCCGAGATATGGAGTCAGTTAACTGCCAAACAGAGGAAAACAGACCTGAAGATATCAAATTTCCTCAAATTATCCGCAAAACTACATTTGCAACTTTGCAAACCACAAACATGTTGATGAATAATTCCTTTTTTCCAGAAAATATCAAAATCATGGCACAACAAGTTGACACCATTACAATGTTGGAGCATGTAAACACACAACTTGCCCAGTTGTGAAGAGATTGAAATAAAACCATCACTGAAAGCAGAATAATCTGCCATTTCTTCTACTAAAGTACCCATCAGTAGCCAGTACCTTTTGGGGATGACCTAGCAAAATAATTGCGAGATGCCAAAAAGGCGAGCAAAATTGCATCCACATCTAAAACCGGGCCCTATAAAAGGAAACAGCACAGTTCAAACCAACATGACCGCTGCAGTAAAGGCCCTAAGGAAGATTTTTTACGGAAAGGCCATAATCGGCCCTACAGAAGGAAAAAATTACCAAACATCGAGAAAAAGTAATGGAACAACTGCTTCAAATAAAGGATGAGGTGAGTGGGTTTGAACCTTTTCTGCCTACAATATTGACTTATTTGCAATATCTATGCAACTCATTCAAAGCGGGGCAGGTGGCCACTCACTTTGCAGCTTGGAGGACAATTACTAGTGACAGTGTACTATTGTCTTATGTTTTGGGAGCAAGTATAGAATGTTTTGCAACCCCTGTCCAACACAGACTGCCAAACGAATCTTTTTCAGAGAGTGAGTACCCCATCGTTTGTCATGATGTGCATAAATTGGTTTAGAAAGGTGTCATTGCAAAGACATCACCTATGCCTGGACAAATTTTGTCTAGCATATTTCTCCACCCCAAGAAGGATGGGTCCTATTGCGTTTAAAGTAAAACGACTAGGTTTATCCGGGTATAATTGACACTTAAGTGACGCACTTCCGTTTGATTGTGTAACACTAACTAACCCGCCGTGCTACGGGTCAATCAGTCTCGGTTCGCCTCGCGCTCTACGCCAGCTCGATCTAGTTTTTGATTTTTGAGAATCATGGACGAGCAAACACAAGCGTGGTGCGAGGCCAATGGTTCTACCGGCCACACCGTAAAAGCACTCATTACGGAAGAATTCGTCTCCATGCAAGCTATAAGGGCCATGACAGCCGATGTTATTGCGAGCTTCTCTTTATCCTCTGCACAACGCTGTCTACTGAGAAAAGCTGTTCTTAAGTCTCAGTCACCTCTGCCTCTGCCTCCGCCTGTACCAACATCCACAACTAAGGATGCAAAGAACTGGCCAATGATCTTGACGTACTAGAATCATCTATTTTGGCCTCAGCCCAACAAAAGGACGCCCGTACCGAATCTACCAAGACTTGGGAAAGTAAGTCCTCAAGAACGCGTGCTCACGAGGCTATCTACATAAAACGCGTAGCGACAAGTCAGATTCGAAGGTCAACCCTCTTGATTTGACTTACTCAGAGTTTACTGCTGGCTACTTTTCAATCCTGGATGGTTTTTTACACGGTGGTGATCACGCCCAGGACCAGCAGCTCTGCAGTTACTTGAGCACCTAACCTTCGGCCCTGAGATCGCGGTCGCTTTCGCTCAAGTAATTCTCAAGCTGGCAGCTCCAAGTCTTTCGGAAAACACTGTTACAAATGGAACGAAGATTCTAATAACTGTAGGGGATGCAATTGCACCGACGCGTGTCTCGTGTGCGATTCCACGCAGCATGGCGCTGTGTTTCATCGCTCTCAAACTCCTTCTGGGAAAAAATCTTCCTCTAATTGACCAGCTAATTCACCTATGGCAGAGGCCGACTCATCCTCATCAGACTATTTTTCTGCATCGTACTCTCCAGATCCAAATCTGCTCCCTTACGAGCCATTTTGATACTTGGTGGCGCGAAATGGACTCTGACCCCGATAAAGCCTTCATTCTTGCGGGCATCGCGTATGGCTTTCATCTTGTCAACGATCTTTCTATTGTTTCGCCAGCGGACTGTCACAATTATCGGAGCGCCGAAAATCCTGCCGTAAAACCGGCCCTCGATAAACTCTTTCAGGACGAACTCTGTTTCCATCGCATCGAGGACGTTTTCAACAAACCACTTCGCGTTAACGCTATCGGGAGTGTTAAAAAGAAGGACACTGGCGACCCTCGACCTATTACCGACATAAGCTGAAATTTTCATAACTCTGTCAATGAATATATTTTATGTGAATCTTATCGCTACAAATCTATTGATGATGCCATCGCTCTCATGCGCCCAGACTGCTTCTTCGCCACATGTCCCCGTTTATCTCCCTCATCGCACACTTCAAGGAGTCCGCTGGGCTTTTAATGGTTCTTACAAATTCTTTACAGACAATTTTCTTTGTTTTGGTCTCAAAAATTCCCCAAGTATTTTTCACCGGATTTCCTGTGCGCTCACGCGTATTATGGCTCGAAAAGGCTTCAGTAACATTGTTAATTATTTGGACGATTTTCTCATTGTTGCTTCTTCACGCGAAGAGTGCGTTTGCGCACAACCAAGACTTATTCATCTTCTCCACTCCCTAGGCTTTCAAGTCAATTGTTCTACACTCTCTGGCCACTCAAAACGTGTAAAATTCCTCGGAATTATTCTCGATTCAATTGCTATGCAGGCCTTTGTCCCCGAGGACAAGATTTCAGCCTTAGAAGATCAACTTACTTTCCTCATTTCTCATCGCAAAGCTTCCAAGCGGGACTTACAGCGAGTCGCCGGGCTCGATCATGAACTTTCTAGCTAAAGTCGTTAAAGTAGGGCGAACCTTTTGCGTCGCGTTCTTGACTTTATTATTCGCTTGAAACGCCCCTTTTATAAAGCTCGTATTACTTCAGACCCCCGAAAGGACTTCTGTTGGTGGCTAAACTGTTGTCGTGTGTTTAACGGCAAGGCTATTAATATTTACTACTCGCCTATTGTTGAACACGCTTACAACGATGCGTCCCTTTCGGGTTTTGGTACTCTCATTGGCTTGCTGGCGTCTGGTCCTCCGACAACTTGGTGCTCCCGAGTCTTTGCATGTCCGGAAATTGGTTTCACACAACTGGTCATCTCGAAATTCCGTTCCCCCTCAAAACGAACGTAAACTACCTTGAACTGCACGCGGCGTTACAAGCAATCCGTAGGTGGTCTCCGCATTGGGCGAACTGTCACGATTGTTTACACACAGGTAATACACAGGCCATGTCTCTCCTGAATAAGGGTTCGTGCAAAAGCCCTGCTGCTATGGACTGGTTACGTGAAATATTCTGGTTACCAGCCACCTACAACTTTCGCATGACTTCTCGTCACATTACTGGCCTCTCAAACGTCTTTGCTGACCGCTTATCTCGTGTTACAGAAATCTCTATCCCCTGAATACCGCCTTTGCTATATGTGGTCTAATTGGGCCCCTTCTCCTTCTCTCCTAGATCTTGGCGATTCTCTCGACGACGCCGTTGTCTCGGCAATTTCCAGCGCTTATGTCTCTTCCACTCTCGCCACTCGCAAGTCTCAAGCCCGGAAATACCTCCAATTTTGCCGCCTGCTTCAGACGTCCCCATTTCCTATTTCGGTCAGGAACCTTTGTCGCTACTGTGTGAAGAGGTTTAATGAGGTAGTCAGCCACTATCATTTTAAATTGGACGCGCTTTCCACCATAACAAAACTTGTAACCAAAAACTGTTTTACGGCTGCTATTGACTTAAAAGATACCTATTATTCCATTCCCATCAGATCTTTAGATCGCAAATTTTTACGCTTTATTCGGGAGGGCACCTTATATGAGTTCGCTTGCCTTCCCAATGGTTTGTCATGTGCTCCGAGGATTGTCACTAAAATCCTTAAAACCCACTTTCCTCTTTGCACAAGCAAGGTCACATAGCTGTCGCACATCTTGATGACCTTTACTTTCAAGGACAAACCTATGACAAATGTGTCAGAAATTTTGTAGACACCACTGTATTGCTTGACAAATTAGAGTTGGTTGTACATCCTGAGAAGTCTGTTTTCATACCCACCCAAGTCCTCACGATTCAATTCTGGGGTTTGTATTAAATTCAGTAACAATGACACTACAGCTTACCAGGGGAAAAGCCGCTGGTTTACAAAGGGTTTGCACAGAGTTATTAGCATGCCCATCTCCATCTATAAGAGAAGTGGCAAGTGTCATTGGTAAAATTGTTTCTAGCTTCCCAGGGGGCATGCATGGAGTCCTTTACTACCGACACCTGGAAAAAGACAAATCGCAAGCCCTTCAGAGGACAAAGGGCAATTTTAATGCCTCGATGTCTCTATCCAGTCCTGCTAAATCTGAATTACAATGGTGGATCAACAATTTCGCAACTGCGTAATGTGATAAACCACCCACAACCCCAACATTAAATAACAACAGATGCTTCCCTCACGGGTTGGGGATTGAATCTGCAGGGGTGTCCACAGGTCTAATTCAGAGTCGAAACACCACAACAACTATTTGGAAATGTTAGTTATTCTTTTAGGCCTCCAGACCTTTGCTAAAGGAAAAAGCAACACACATATGAGAATAATGTGTGATAACACTACGACAGGGAATGTCATTATCCACATGGGAACAAGTCACTCTCATCCTTGTAATTCTGTAGTTAAAGAGAATTGGGAATGGTGCATAGCTCGCCAGATATGAATCAGTGCAGCGCTTATCCCTGGGAAAAATAACCTAATTGCAGACTTTGAATCCAGAAGAAACCAAAGAGAATCTGAGTAGCAGCTTGACAAAGTATCTCTTTGTAATGCCCTTGAGACACTAGATTTCACGTCAGATATTGACTTATTTGCCTCTCGTATTAACCACCAATTTCCAAAATATGTGTATTTTAGATCTGACCCTGAGGCCTTTGCCATTGATGCTTTTAGCCTAGATTGGTCTAATTTATGCCTTCCCTCCTTTCAGTGTTATTCCAACAGTGCTAAGCAAACTAAAGTGTGAGGGAGCAATGGGGATTTGTGTGTTGCCAGACTGGCCAACACAGGCGTGGTACCCCGCAGCTCTTGAATTACCGAGGGAAAAACCAGTACACCTCAAGGCAAGAAAAGATCTACTTCAGTTGGCCAGCAATCCGAAGGAAACTCATCCACATTGCACAAGTTGAACTTCTTCGTTTATCTCTTATCCGGGAGGGATTGAACCAGTATGATTTGTCACTATGTGCAAAAGACGTGTTTATGGCCTCATGGAGGGAAGGTACCTCCAAGCAGTGCCAAAATTACATTACCAAATGGCGACAATACTGTAGAGAAAGGAAAACTGATGTTTTTGAGCCTGGTATAACTAATGGCATTGAGTTCAATGTTTCTTGATTCAAAGCAGAAATGGGGTATAGTCCTATAAACACAGCGCGTTCTGGGTTTCCCTCTGTCCTTACCCTGAAGGATGGAGTCAAGTTTAGAGAACACCCACTAGTAGTCCGCTGCTTGAAAGGGATTTTTGAGTTCAAACCAGCATTGCCCAAATATACCGATGTAAATATTGTATTAAAATATTTAAGAATTTTCGAGTCCGTAAGCTCTTTATCTTTTAAGGAACTTACTTTAAATCTGACCATGCTACTCTGCCTCACAACTGGGCAGAGAGGACAGACCATACACAAGACGGATCTCAGCTACATTCGAGAAATGGACGGCAGATACCGAATAACTATATGTGATACACTGAAGCAGACTAAACCTGGAAGACATTTAGAACCCATTGACTTATTTGCTTATCCAAACGATAAGAAACTCTTTGTGATTGAACATCTAAAGGAATATTTACATCGCACAGAACAGTTACGTAAGGGACACTCGAAGTTACTGTTAAGCTATGTCAAACCATTCAAACCTGTATCAAAAGATACCATTTCCAGGAGGATTAAGCAAGTATTAGAAGGCAGCTGGTATTGACATTAAGAAGCAAAGCAGCATCCACATCCAGTTGCAAGGCTAAAGGTTTAAACCTATCAGAGATTATGAAAAGTGCAGAATGGTCTAATTCGAGCGCTTTCCCCAGATTTTATGATAAATCTGTTGACACCGCTCAAGCAAATTTCGGCTCAGTATTGTTAAATTAGGAAATAGTGTTGTCTTTGTTCATCACGTTCTGCGAATAAAAAACTGTTTACATTGGAAGGGTAGCTCGTTCTACAGGACTTTGAAATCTCATGTGACCCCGTAGTGACGTAGACTGATGACAAGGTAGAATTATAAAATTTGACGAGACTTACCCGTAAGTTGAAGTTTGATCACGATTCTATCTTGTCATCAGTTCGGAATGAGGGAGTCACATGCCCTTATTGTACCCTTCCTCCGGTCTCCTTCGTTACTTTTTTCCTTTGTCACTCACGTTGAATACTGATTAGCAACGCGCATGCGCATCTCATATGACTCCAACCTATTCCGGTCGGAGCAAGGGAGAAAGAGAAAAATGATAGTCGGGGAATTCGTCGGGCACGACCACTAAAGCAAGCTGCTGAAAGTTTATACCCTAAAAGAGATTGGTCAGTCGTGTGTATGTAAGAAACCGTGCGCGAGTTTATCAAAATTCTTATGTGACTTCTAGGCTTTCGGTGATATTTCTATATTTGGTTTGGTTTTCTTTGAGCTCAAGTCTTTTATGGGAATTGCGAGACAATGGAGTCGTGAAAAATTTGCAATTTGTCCTTATAGCTTCGGAGTCATCTTGAAATTTTAATATATCCAACTTGGGCTAATAATTATCAAGGAGCAGTCATAGTTGAAACGAAAAGAAAACCCTCCTTAAAGCGACATGTCCTCATCAGACATGTCGTAGCTGTTAGCCTTTAGTGCAGAAAGGTTCTAGGAAATTGCTCGGAGAAGCAATCAACTTCTTCGCCTATCAGTGAGTGTATCACACAATTTATAAATACGACCATAATCAAGTATGAAGTAGGAGACAAATGGGGGTTTTCCTAAGGTTATGAACACAGCAATCGTACTTACAGTTCTTTTAACTTCTTAAGCCTGTTGAATATACCAGATGGTATGCTACGTATTTTGTTGTTGCTGAGGTCACTGAAATCGAGAAAGATTGTAAAGTACCTGACAATTTCAATCAGGGCGTAAGAATTGATATCCAGTTGGTAAAGAAGTAACTTGTGAGGGACAGAAAACTGGCTGGCAAGTGAGAAATCGATATAGACAAAACGCTGGAAGAATGTTAAAGACAATTATACTTACAGGTAGGTAAGGAACTCCAAACTGTCAAACATACCCCAATAAAGACTCTCAATCGCGTGTGAATGCATTTCACTGTTAGAAAGGACACACACAAAAAGTGAAATTACGGAATTTAAGTTAGCCTAGTTTAAGTATGTGAGCGTTAAAAAATTGTTGCTAACGATCGAAAGAGATCAAGCCCGACGCCCGACGCCCGACGCCCGCCCCCTCGCTGCATATGAAACCAATATGGCCGGTGGTAAAGATAAATGCTCCAGCAATCCTGACGATCTTACGAAAACATAGGGGACTGTGAACAGTCTATATTAGGCCACAGATAAACAAGTTGTTTTGAAATAAAGGTTTGCAATGCAACTGCATGCAGTAATTAACTGTAAATAAAGGAACGGATCGTCTACTCTACAACTCTTGCATCTGCTTAATCTGCAACTCTTTTGGAACACTTGACAAGATTTGATAAATCATGATTAAGAACATGTACGTTCGGTAAATTTAAGATTTTTTTTCATGGCTTATGGATTGTAGTTAGTGACCTCATTTTATTTACCCGGCGAATGGTAAACTAAATTTGGGACTAGTAAATTTAGTTCATGAACAGCGGTTTTTCATTTGCATAAATCATTCCCAGTCACTGAGAAAAGTTTTGAAGAAGAGGGACATGAAATCCTAATATCCTCCTGGAAATTTTCCAGTATAATGACGCAAGAAGTAAAGTTGCATTTTCGACTTTTCATCCGGAATATAATTTCTTGGTAAATGCACCATTTTCTGCAATAATATTCCCCGCTCAAATACCCCTCCTAGTTAGTCTTAAAGAGGTAAATACCGTGAGAAAAAATTCCAAATCATTGAAAGCTAAAAAGCCAATTTAATACTTACAGTCGTAAGAGAGACCGCAAATTCATGAATGTTTCATTGTGAAGCTCTTTAATCAAGTTGTCAGGAAAACATATGTCATTATTAAGGGACCTCAGCAAAATAAAAAGAAATGGTATATAAGTAAGAGTTCGAAAAACATGCTTACGCCCACTGCAAAGCAGTAGATTTAGCATAAATAAGGGTATGTTGTAGACCCTAATCGTGACGATGATTGCTAAATCAGACGATAAGTTTGTGACCCACAATATGAAATGGGGCAATACAGATCAGATCAGAACACAATTCTGTCACCGCATATCTGCATTAAATTATTTTATATGTAAATAGAGGAAAAATGTTCTGGGGTGTGTGTATTAGTAATGCTACGAGTGAGTGTGATGTATACACGTCTTGTTTTTTATTGTTTTGTATTTTTGGGTGTTTACTGTGCAAAACATTGGAATACATGAAATTATTTAAAAATCAAATTCAAGTTTATCAAAATACAAAAAAGAAACCTGTTTTGGAAATCTTAAGTGAATTACTTTCTCAGTTGTGTGCTCGTGGGATTGCGAGCAGGCATAATAAATCGGAGGATGCTTTAATACTTACAGTTGCTGCAGAATACTCAGATTTTTGAAAATGTCTTTTGGTAAACGCTGCAGTCTATTACAGTCTAAATTCCTTTTTAAAAACAACAAACCAAAATGAGCAATAAAAAATCACTAAAGGGCGATTAAAAACAACTGCCTAGTAAATACCCTGTTCCTTACTGAAAGGCAAATTAATGAATAAAAATGGATTCACAGAATAACACCAAGTTATCAAACCACGTAATTAAAAAAAGCGCATGAAATAAACTCTCAAAAAAAAAAGCTTTGCGGTCGACTCTCTTCATCACAACTACCATCTCAATAGCCTATTAGCCATGTTCTAAACCAGGGGGGGACTTCCATTTGATAGGGGTGGAGATTTTGGTCGCGCTTAGGGTGTTCTGGGCAAAACACCATTATATTTAGCCGAAAAGGTCTCTTTTAGGGTTGCACTCAAAGAAGTATTAAAAGGTTATATATGTTCAATTCGTTTTATTTACTCGATTCATGTAATCAAAGTTCAAAATGATCGCTTTTAGGGGTCAAAAAAAGGTTGGGCCTCGCCCAGACTGATCTCCTTCAAGGGTTTAATTTAAAATTTCCGACAAGCATCCACACCCCTTACATATGGGAGTCCCTCCCGGTTTCTAAACGTGCAGAAGACTGGTATGACCGAGACTGCATAGGCTTTAGGAATCTTTAGAAGGAGGAGAAAAAGCATTGAGGACAGTAGCAAGCCACCTGTTACCTCAAGGTTATTCTAGCTGTAAAACACATACCAGGAAAGTCTTTAAGGAATACTGTAATAACGAAGGATAGTTGCATTTCTGAAACTATTATAATGCAGTTTGGAACACAGCACTTGTGGTACGCCAAGTTTTTTAACCTTCATGCTGCCCCTGCAAACGATCCCCTTGTGCAAAAGTGCTCATTATTGAAGGTTGGATTGAAAGAACAATATTATGCAACAGCTGAGCCTGGGCCTATATACTTGAGCCTAATCATCCACGTCGCTCGGTCGGCGGGGCGGAAAAGAAAGGGGAGCTTGCAATTACACCCCTGGAATTTGAATTCCACCTCCAATTCTCCTGTGGCTCCCCGTTGACTGAGCTGTCAGATTTCTCGCAATCAGAGCGAAGTGGAAAAGAGTGCGAATGTAAACAACCATTGAAAAGCACGTGCCAAGGGTAATGACGTTATTACTAATGTCTTCTCCGCCAATCACCATTTCGCATCGCCTTTTTCGATGCAGATATTCAAAATCCAGCGACGTAGTTATAAGCTCTCCTTTCGTTTCCCGCCCCGCCGCCAGAGCGCCCCGGAGAACTTGCTCTCAGGCTAGAGCCTCATATGCCCCCACAAGCTATTTATCGACTGAAGGAAGATCATCCTATATAATGAAAATAATAATAGTAATAATAATAATAATATTATTAATAATAATAATAATAATAATGATAATGATAATAAAACTTTAAGTTTAGATTTTTAGAGGTGTGAAGAATAACAGTTCTGGTAACATGATTTAAGAATGTTATTCGCATGACTTTTTCCGCATAAAGTTACCTCCTGAAGTTACCTTATAAACTACTTATTCTCATATCAACTCACAATACACGGAGCTCTTTTAGATCTGAAAATGCGTCTGACGGAATGTGGTCGATTTTATTCAGTCCTAGATTCCTAGAGGGAAGAAAAGAAACCAAATATTCAGTGAGTCTCTTTTGCGGGTTTGCATTAACAGAGAAATAGATTTATTTACTGATATTTTAGTTGTGAGCAGAAAACCTTAATTCTTAGCTAGAACTGCAGCGAACATTGAATTGGTCTGAAAGAAAAATAATGGCCCTCAACACCTTACAATACACGCAACTGTTGCGTTGTTAGCTATTTATTTCACATATCGCTGCGTTCGCTGTACTATAGTATGATTTTTTCAGGAAAAGTGAGTGATATATTTAATCTTGGAGCTCGTAGTCAAGTACCCAGTCCATAGCTTTTCCACTTTTCAAATGTTTTGATCTCTGAACCAAAGCAAGCAATTACCGAATCACGGATCAATTTTTGTGTCACATGACGCGAGGCCTGTTTTCATGACACTCAATTCGAAAAAAAGGAGTAGTCAAGCATAGGAGGTGAAAAAAAAAATCAAATATGAAAGAAAGTTATAAACCTTTTCATTACTCACTGTGGAGAACCGTTTGCAACAAAAGAGAAACGTCTCGTTATTTTCTGTTTGCATGGGCTAAATAGCGATAGAGTGGGCCGATAAGTTATTTCACACTGATCTCGGTAGCCAGGAAGGATATTATGCTTCAGTTTGGGAAAGCGAACTTTGTGAAGGCAAAAGTCTAATCATATTTTTTACTGGTAGGGATGACCTTTTTTTTGAAAGAGGAGTATAATTTTGATATCCTTTAGCGAGTATTTCAGCCAAGTGAAGATTTACTGAAATCATTCCCATTCAGTAAGAAAAGGTTTGAAGAAGAGGGACATAAAATCCTATTTTCTCTCGGAACTTTTCCAGTAGAATGACGCAAGAAGTAATGTTGCATCTTCGACTTTCCATCTCGTATATAAATTTTTGTAAATGCGCCATCACCTACAATAATATTCCCTGCTGAAATACCCTTCCTAGCCAGTCTTACAGAGGTAAAAACTGTGACGAAAATTCCAAATCATTGAAAGCTAAGGAAGCCAATTTAATACTTAAAGTCGTAAGAGCGACCGCTAATTCATGATTATCTCAGTGTGAAGCTCTTTAATCACGTTGCCAGAAAAATCTCTGATGAGTTTAAAAAGGTTCATTATTAAGGGACCTCAACAAAATAGCAAAAAATGCTATATAAGTAAGAGTTCGAGAAACATGCTTACGGCCACTGCAAGCAATAGTTTTAGCACAAGTAAGGGTATATTGTAGACCCTTAATCGAGACAATGATTGCTAAATCAGACGATAAGTTTGTGACCCACAATATGAAACGGGGCAATACATATCATGTTAGTACACGATTCTCTCGCCGCATATCTACATTATATCATTTTACATGTAAATACAGGAAAAATGTTCTGGGGTGTGTGTATCAGTATGTCACGAATGTGTGTGATGTATATATGTGTCTAGTTTTTAATTGTTTTGTATGTTTTGGTATTTACTGTGCAAAAAGTGGAATACATGAAATTATTTAAGAAACAAATTCAAGTTTATCAAAATACAAAGAAGAGACCTGTTTTGCTAATCTTAAGTGGATTGCTTTCTCAGTTGAGTGATGGTGGGATTGCGAGCAGGTATAATAAATCGAAGGATGCTTTAATACTTACAGTTGCTGCAAAGTACTCAGATTTTTGAAAATGTCTTTTGGTAAATGCTGCAGTCTATTAGACTCTAAATTCCTTTTAAAAACAACAAACCAAAATAAGCAATATAAAAATCACTAAAGGAAGATTAAAAACAATTGCCTAAGAAAAACCTCGTTCCTTACTGATAGGCAAATGAATGAAATTGGATTCACAAAATAACATGAGGTTCCCAAACATGTAATTAAAAGAGCGCATGAAATAAACTATGAAAAAAAAAAGCTTATTAATAAGTGTGTATAAGATATTTTGCGATAACTGATAATCTATATGTTCCTTCTCCCTTTAAACAAGTGAGGATGAGGTGCTCTAGCCCGGAAACATGGATCTATCGCTCGCCGGAGTAAAGTATTGATCTACTTACAGGATTTGTAGGTTGGATAGTGCTCCAAACGTCCCCACAGGTAGGTCTTCAATTTTATTCAATTCAAGCTTTCTGTGAAATGAAAACAGTTTTAATGCATAGTTATGTAGATAATCATGTGCATGTAATTGGGAAACGTTTTTCGGAAACATAAAAAAAGAAAGATTTTAGAGTTGCATTTTACAAAGTTCCTTTACGGTCGACTCTCTTCATCACAACTACCACCTTAATAGCCAATCAGCCATGTTCTAAACCTGGGGGGGACGGGGGGACTTCCACTTGATAGGGGCGGGGATGCTCGTCGTCTCGCTTAGGGCTGTAAATTTCAGATTTTGGTCTCGCTTAGGGTGTTCTGGGCAAAACACCATTATATTTAACCGTAAAGGTCTCTTTTAGGGTTGCACTCAAAGAAGTATTAAAAAGTTATATATGTTCAATTCGTTTTATTTACTCGCTTCATGTAATCAAAGTTGAAAATGATCGCCTTTAGGGGTCAAAAAAAGGTTGGGCCTCGCCCAGATTGATCTCCTTCAGGGGTTTAATTCAAAATTTCCGACGAGCATCCCCACCCCTTTCATATGGGAGTCTCCCCCTGGTTTCTAAACGGGCCGGGGACTGGTATGACCGAGACTGTATAGGCTCTAGGAATCTTTAGAAGGAGGAGAAAAAGCATTGCGGACAGTAGCAAGCCACCTGTTACCTCAAGGTTATTCTAGCTGTAAAACACATACCAGGTGAGTCTTCAAGGAATACTGTAATAACGAAGGATACTTGCATTTCTAAAACTATTATAATGCAGTTTGGAACACAGCACTGGTGGTACGCCATGTTTTTTAACCTTCATGCTGCCCCTGCAAACGATCCTCTCGTGCAAAAGTGCTCATTATTGAAGGTTGGATTGAAAGAACAATATTATGCAACAGCTGAGCCTGGGCCTATATACTTGAGCCTAATTAGACTGGGAGCAAGCTCTCCAGGTCGCTCGGTCGGCGGGGCGGAAAAGAAAGGGGAGCTTGCAATTACACCCCTGGAATTTGAATTCCACCTCCAATTCCCCTGTGGCTCCCCGTTGACTGAGCTGTCAGATTTCCCGCAATCAGAGGAAAGTGGAAAAGAGTGCGAATGTAATCAACCATTGAAAAGCACGTGCCAAGGGTAATGACGTTATTACTACTGTCTTCTCCACCAATCAGCATTTGGCATCGCCTTTTTCGATGCAGATATTCCAAAACCAGCGACGTAGTTGTATGCTCTCCTTCCGTTTCCCGCCCCGCCGCCAGAGCGCCCCGGAGAACTTGCTCTCAGGCTAGAGCCTCATATGCCCCCACAAGCTATTTATCGACTGAAGGAAGATCATCCTATATAATAATAATAATAGTAATAATAATAATAATAATATTAATAATAATAATAATAATAATAATAATAATAATAATGATAATAAAACTTTAAGTTTAGATTTTTAGAGGTGTGAAGAATAACAGTTCTGGTAACATGATTTAACAATGTTATTCGCATGACGTTTTCCGCATTAAGTTACCTCCTGCAGTTACCTTATAAACTACTTATTCTCATATCAACTCACAATACACGGAGCTCTTTTAGATCTGAAAATGCGTGTGAGGGAATGTGATCGATTTTATTCCATACAAGATTCCTAGAGGGAAGAAAAGAAACCAAATATTCAGTTAGTCTTTTTTTCGGGTTTGTAGTAACAGAGAAATAGATTTATTTACTGATGTGTTAGCTTGTGTGCAGAAAACCTTAATTCTTAGCTAGAACTGCAGCGAACATTGAATTGGACTGAAAGAAAAATAATGGCCCTCAACACCTTACAATACACGCAACTGTTGCGTTGTATGCTATTTATTCCACATATCGCTGCGTTCGCTGTACTATAGTATGATTTTTTCAGGAAAAGTGAGTGATATATTTAATCTTGGAGTTGGTAGTCAAGTACCCAGTCCAGAGCTTTTCCACTTTTCAAATGTTTTGATCCGTGAATCAAAGCGAGCAATTACCCAATCACGGGTCAGTTTTAGTGTCACATGACGCGAGGCCTGTTTTCATGACAGTCAATACGAAAAAAAGGAGTAGTCAAGCATAGGAGGTGAAAAAAAAAATCAAATATGAAAGAAAGTTATAAACCTTTTCATTACTCACTGTGGAGAACCGTTTGCAACAAAAGAGAAACGTCTCGTTATTTTCTGTTTGCATGGGCTAAATAGCGATAGAGTGGGCCGATAAGTTATTTCACACTGACCTTGGTAGCCAGGAAGGATATTATGCTTCAGTTTGGGAAAGCGAACTTTGTGAAGGCAAAAGTCTAATCATATTTTTTACTGGTAGGGATGACCTTTTTTTTGAAAGAGGAGTATAATTTTGATATCCTTTAGCGAGGATTTCAGCCAAGTGAAGATTTACTGAAATCATTCCCATTCAGTAAGAAAGGGTTTGAAGAAGAGGGACATAAAATCCTATTTTTTCCCGGAACTCATCAAGTAGAATGACGCAAGAAGTAATGTTGCATTTTCGACTTTCCATCCTGTATATAAATTTTTGTAAATGCGCCATCACCTACAATAATATTCCCTGCTGAAATACCCTTCCTAGCCAGTCTTACAGAGGTAAATACTGTGACGAAAATTCCAAATCATTGGAAGTTAAGGAAGCCAATTTAATACTTAAAGTCGTAAGAGCGACCGCAAATTCATGATTATCTCGGTGTGAAGCTCTTTAATCACGTTGCCAGAAAAATCTCTGATGAGTTTAAAAAGGTTCATTATTAAGGGACCTCAACAAAATAGCAAAAAATGCTATATAAGTAAGAGTTCGAAAAACATGCTTACGGCCATTGCAAGCAATAGTTTTAGCACAAGTAAGGGTATATTGTAGACCCTAATCGAGACAATGATTGCTAAATCAGACGATAAGTTTGTGACCCACAATATGAAACGGGGCAATACAGATCATGTTAGTACACGATTCTCTCGCCGCATATCTACATTATATTATTTTACATGTAAATACAGGAAAAATGTTCTGGGGTGTGTGTATCAGTATGTCACGAATGTGTGTGATGTATATATGTGTAGTTTTTAATTGTTTTGTATTTTTTGGTATTTACTGTGCAAAAAGTGGGATACATGAAATCATTTAAGAATTAAATTCAAGTTTATTAAAATACAAAAAAGAGACCTGCTTTGCTAATCTTAAGTGGATTCCTTTCTCAGTTGAGTGATGGTGGGATTGCAAGCAGGTATAATAAATCGGAGGATGCTTTAATACTTACAGTTGCTGCAAAGTACTCAGATTTTTGAAAACGTCTTTTGGTAAATGCTGCAGTCTATTAGACTCTAAATTCCTTTTAAAAACAGCAAAACAAAATAAGCAATATAAAAATCACTAAAGGGAGATTAAAAACAATTGAGTAGGAAAAACAAGAACCCCGTTCCTTACTGATAGGCAAATGAATGAAATTGGATTCCCAGAATAACATGAGGTTCTTAAACATGTAATTAAAAGAGCGTATAAAATAAACTATGAAAAAAAAAGCTTATCAATAAGTGTGTATAAGATATTTTTCGATAACTGATAATCTATCTGTTCCTTCTCCCTTCAAACAAATGAGGATGAGGTGCTCTAGCTCTGAAACATGAATCTAGCGCTCGCCGGAGTAAAGTATTGATCTACTTACAGGATTTGTAGGTTGGATAGTGCTCCAAACGTCCCCACAGGTAGGTCTTTAATTTTATTATATTCAAGCTTTCTGTCAAATGAAAACAGTTTTAATGCATAGCTATGTGGATGAGCATGTGCATGTAATTGGGAAACGTTTTTGGGAAAGATAAAAAAAGAAAGATTTTAGAGTTGCATTTTACAAAGTTCCTTTACGGTCGACTCTCTTCATCACAACTACCACCTTAATAGCCAATCAGCCATGTTCTAAACCTGGGAGGGGGGGTGGGGACTTCCACTTGATAGGAGCGGGGATGCTCGTCGTCTCGCTTAGGGGTGTAAATTTCAGATTTTGGTCTCGCTTAGGGTGTTCTGGGCAAAACACCATTATATTTGACCGTAAAGGTCTCTTTTAGGGTTGCACTCGAAGAAGTATTTAAAAGTTATATATGTTCAATTCGTTTTATTTACTCGATTCATGTAATCAAAGTTTAAAATGATCGCTTTTAGGGGTCAAAAAAGGTTGGGTCTCGCACAGATTGATCTCCTTCAGGGGTTTAATCAAAATTTCCGACGAGCATCCCCACCCTTTCATATGGGAGTCTCCTCCCGTTTTCTAAACGGGCCGGGGATTGGTATGACCTAGACTGCATAGGCTCTAGGAATCTTTAGAAGGAGGAGAAAAAGCATTGCGGACAGTAGCAAGCCACCAGTTACCTCAAGGTTATTCTAGCTGTAAAAGACATACCTGGTGAGTCTTTAAGGAATACTCTAATAACGAAGGATAGTTGCATTTCTGAAAATATTATAATGCAGTTTGGAACACAGCACTTGTGGTACGCCATGTGTTTTAACCTTCATGCTGCCCCATCAAACGATCCCCTTGTGCAAAAGTGCTCATTATTGAAGGTTGGATTGCAAGAACAATATTATGCGATAGCTGACCCTGGGCCTATATCCTTGAGCCTAATTAGACTGGGACCAAGCTCTCCAGGTCGCTCGGTCGGCAGGGCGGAAAAGAAAGGGGAGCTTGCAATTACACCCCTGGAATTTGAATTCCACCTCCAATTCCCCTGTGGCTCCCCGTTGCCTGAGCTGTCAGATTTCCCCCAATCAGAGGGAAGTGGAAAAGAGTGCGAATGTAAACAACCATTGAAAAACACGTGCCAAGGGTAATGATGTTATTACTAATGTCTTCTCCGCCAATCACCATTTGGCATCGCCTTTTTCGATGCAGATATTCAAAATCCAGCGACGTAGTTGTAAGCTCTCCTTTCCTTTCCCGCCTTGCCGCCAGAGCGCCCCGGAGAACTTGCTCTCAGGCTAGAGCCTCATATGCACCCAGAATCTATTTATCGACTGAAGGAAGATCATCCTATATAGTAATAATAATAATAGTAATAATAATAATAATAATAATATTAATAATAATTATTAAATTTTAAGTTTAGATTTTTAGAGGTGTGAAGAATAACAGTTCTGGTAACATGATTTAACAATGTTATTCGCATGACTTTTTCCGCATTAAGTTACCTCCTGTAGTTACCTTACAAACTACTTATTCTAATATCAACTCACAATACACGGAGCTTTTTTAGATCTGAAAATACTTCTGATAGAATGTGGTCGATTTCATTCGATCCTAGATCCCTAGAGGGAATAAAAGAAACCAAATATTCAGTGAGTCTCTTTTTCGGGTTTGTAGTAACAGAGAAAGAGATTTATTTACTGATGTGTTAGCTTGTGTGCAGAAAACCTTAATTCTTAGCTAGAACTGCAGGAAACATTGAATTGGTCTGAAAGAAAAATAATGGCCCCCAACACCTTACAATACACGCAACTGTTGCGTTGTTAGCTATTTATTCCACATATTGCTGCATTCGCTGTACTATAGTATGATTTTTTCAGGAAAAGTGAGTGATATATTTAATCTTGGAGTTGGTAGTCAAGTACCCAGTCCAGAGCTTTTCCACTTTTCAAATGTTGTGATCCGTGAACCAAAGCAAGCAATTACCCAATCACGGATCAATTTTTGTGTCACATGACGCGAGGCCTTTTTTCATGACAGTCAATTCGGAAAAAATGAGTAGTCAAGCATCGGAGGTGAAAAAAAAAAATCAGATGTGAAAGAAAGTTATAAACCTTTTCGTTACTCAATGTGGAGAACCGTTTGCAACAAAAGAGAAACGTCTCGTTAATTTCTGTTTGCATGGGCTAAATAGCGATAGAGTGGGCCGATAAGTTATTTCACACTGACCTCGGTAGCCAGGAAGGATATTATGCTTCAGTTTGGGAAAGCAAACTTTGTGAAGGCAAAAGTCTAATCATATTTTTTACTGGTAGGGATAAACTTTTTTTGAAAGAGGAGTATAATTTTGATATCTTTTAGCGAGGATTTCAGCCAAGTGAAGATTTACTGAAATCATTCCCATTCACTAAGAAAAGGTTTGAAGAAGAGGGACATAAAAACCTATTTTCTCCCGGAACTTTTCCAGTAGAATGACGCAAGAAGTAATGTTGCTTTTCGACTTTCCATCTCGAATATAATTTTTTTTGGTAAATGTGCCATCATCTGCGATAATATTCCCTACAGAAATACCCTTCCTAGCTACTCTTACAGAGGTAAATACTGTGAGGAATATTCCAAATCATTGGAAGCTGAGGAAGCCAATTTAATACTTACAGTCGTAAGAGGGACCGCAAATTCATGAATGTCTCATTGTGAAGCTCTTTAATCACGTTGCCAGAAAAATCTCTGATGAGTTTAAAAAGGTTCATTATTAAGGGACCTCAACAAAATAGCAAAAAATGCTATATAATTAAGAGTTCGAAAAACGTGCTTACGGCCACTGCAAGCAATAGATTTAGCGCAAGTAAGGGTATATTGTAGACCCTAATCGAGACAATGATTGCTAAATCAGACGATAAGTTTGTGACCCACAATATGAAACGGGGCAATACAGATCATGTTAGTACACGATTCTCTCGCCGCATATCTACACTACATTATTTTACATGTAAATACAGGAAAAATGTTCTGGGGTGTGTGTATCAGTATGTCATGAATGTGTGTGATGTATATATGTGTCTAGTTTTTAATTGTTTTGTATGTTTTGGTGTTTACTGTGCAAAAAGTGGAATACATGAAATTATTTAAGAATCAAATTCAAGTTTATCAAAATACAAAGAAGAGACCTGTTTTGCTAATCTTAAGTGGATTGCTTTCTCATTAGAGTGATGGTGGGATTGCGAGCAGGTATAATAAATCGGAGGATGCTTCAATACTTACAGTTGCTGCAAAGTACTTAGATTTTTGAAAATGTCTTTTGGTAAATGCTGCAGTCTATTAGACTCTAAATTCCTTTTAAAAACAACAAACCAAAAGATGCAATATAAAAATCACTAGAGGGAGATTAAAAACAATTACCTAGGAAAAAGATGAACCTCGGTCCTTACTGATAGGCAAATGAATGAAAATGGATTCACAGAATAACATGAGGTTCCCAAACATGTAATTAAAAGAGCGCATGAAATAAACTATGAAAAAAAAGCTTATTAATAAGTGTGTATAAGATATTTTGCGATAACTGATAATCTATATGTTCCTTCTCCCTTTAAACAAGTGAGGATGAAGTGCTCTAGCCCTGAAACATGGATCTATCACTCGCTTGAGTAAAGTATTGATCTACTTACAGGATTTGTAGGTTGGATAGTGTTTCAAACGTCCCCACAGGTAGGTCTTCAATTTTATTCAATTCAAGCTTTCTGTGAAATGAAAACAGTTTCAATGCATAGTTATGTGGATGAGCATGTGCAAGTAATTGGGAAACGTTTTTGGGAAAGATAAAAAAAAAGATTTTAGAGTTGCATTTTACAAAGTTCCCTTTTCTAAATACGGTCGACTCTCTTCCCAAATACACATTAATTGTCTATTAGCCAAAAAGGCCTTTTTTAGGGTTTGCACGCGAAGAAATATTAAAAAATAATATATATTCAATTCGTTTTATTTACTCGATTTATGTAATCAAAGTTTAAAATGATCGCTTTTAGGGGTCAAAAAAACGTTGGGACACCCCCAGATTGGTCTCCTTCAGGGGTTTTTCAAAATGTCCGCCCCTTTCATATGGGAGTACCTCAGCGGTTCTAAACGAGCCGGGGACTGGTACAACCTATGACTGCATAGGCTCTAGGCATCGTTAGAAGGTGGAGAAAAAGCATTTCGGACAGGAGCAAGCCAGCTGGAGTTTGAATTCCACCTCCAATTCCCCTGTGGCTCCCCGTCGACTGAGCTGTCAGATTGCCCCCATGCAATCAGCTCGAAGCGGAAAAGAGTGCGAACGTAAAAAAACATTGAAAAACACGTGCCAAGGGTAATGACGTCATTACTAATGTTATCTCTGCCAATCAGCATTTCGCATCGACCATGCAGATATTCAAATTCCAGCGTCGTAGTTGCAAACTCTCCTTCCCTTTCCTGCCCCGCCGCCAGAGCGCCCCGGAGAACTCGCTCGCAGGCTAGAACCTCATATGCTCCCACAAGCTATTTATCGACTGAAGGAAGATCATTCTATATAATAATAATAATAATAATAATAATAAGACTTTTCGAAGGAGGTTGAGCAAAATATAAAAGAGCTTGTAGGAGACAAGTTTGAATCAATTATGCGCCAAATGCAAAAGGCAATCCTCTCTAGTTCATTACACATTGCTAGAATGTTCAAGCTGAGCGGTTAGATGTCTTTAGGAAGTTTGGACACCTAGTTTAACAGAAACTTAATCTTTTACATTATCGAAATTTTATTGACATACCTTAGATGTTCTCATTATTTAATGGACAGCTATATGAACGATGATATTTAACCTATGAACATTTTGATTTTATAATTAAGACGTCCATAAAGCTTGTAGGATTTTTTATTGTTTTATTTTTTTTTTATGACACTCTTATCAAATCATTTTTACTTTTTTTTTTTTTTTTTTTTTGCGCAAATTATTGTTTAATTTTTACTACAAATTTTGCCGCCCAGCCAAAGCTTTTATTTTTTACTTTGGACATCCAGACGTTTGTACTGCCATAATAATAACAACAAAACTTTAAGTTTAGATTTTTAGAGGTGTGAAGAATACCAGTTCTGGCATCATGATTTAAGAATGTTACTCATATGACAGTTACCTCCAGCAGTTACGTTATAAACTACTTATTCTCATATCAACTCACAATACACGGAGCTCTTTTAGATCTGAAAATACTTCTGATAGAATGTGGTCGATTTCATTCGATCCTAGATCCCTAGAGGGAATAAAAGAAACCAAATATTCAGTGAGTCTCTTTTTCGGGTTTGTAGTAACAGAGAAAGAGATTTATTTACTGATGTGTTAGCTTGTGTGCAGAAAACCTTAATTCTTAGCTAGAACTGCAGGAAACATTGAATTGGTCTGAAAGAAAAATAATGGCCCCCAACACCTTACAATACACGCAACTGTTGCGTTGTTAGCTATTTATTCCACATATTGCTGCATTCGCTGTACTATAGTATGATTTTTTCAGGAAAAGTGAGTGATATATTTAATCTTGGAGTTGGTAGTCAAGTACCCAGTCCAGAGCTTTTCCACTTTTCAAATGTTGTGATCCGTGAACCAAAGCAAGCAATTACCCAATCACGGATCAATTTTTGTGTCACATGACGCGAGGCCTGTTTTCATGACAGTCAATTCGGAAAAAAATGAGTAGTCAAGCATCGGAGGTGAAAAAAAATCAGATGTGAAAGAAAGTTATAAACCTTTTCGTTACTCAATGTGGAGAACCGTTTGCAACAAAAGAGAAACGTCTCGTTAATTTCTGTTTGCATGGGCTAAATAGCGATAGAGTGGGCCGATAAGTTATTTCACACTGACCTCGGTAGCCAGGAAGGATATTATGCTTCAGTTTGGGAAAGCAAACTTTGTGAAGGCAAAAGTCTAATCATATTTTTTACTGGTAGGGATAAACTTTTTTGAAAGAGGAGTATAATTTTGATATCTTTTAGCGAGGATTTCAGCCAAGTGAAGATTTACTGAAATCATTCCCATTCACTAAGAAAAGGTTTGAAGAAGAGGGACATAAAATCCTATTTTCTCCCGGAACTTTTCCAGTAGAATGACGCAAGAAGTAATGTTGCTTTTCGACTTTCCATCTCGAATATAATTTTTTTTGGTAAATGTGCCATCATCTGCGATAATATTCCCTACAGAAATACCCTTCCTAGCTAGTCTTACAGAGGTAAATACTGTGAGGAATATTCCAAATCATTGGAAGCTGAGGAAGCCAATTTAATACTTACAGTCGTAAGAGGGACCGCAAATTCATGAATGTCTCATTGTGAAGCTCTTTAATCACGTTGCCAGAAAAATCTCTGATGAGTTTAAAAAGGTTCATTATTAAGGGACCTCAACAAAATAGCAAAAAATGCTATATAACTAAGAGTTCGAAAAACGTGCTTACGGCCACTGCAAGCAATAGATTTAGCGCAAGTAAGGGTATATTGTAGACCCTAATCGAGACAATGATTGCTAAATCAGACGATAAGTTTGTGACCCACAATATGAAACGGGGCAATACAGATCATGTTAGTACACGATTCTCTCGCCGCATATCTACATTACATTATTTTACATGCAAATACAGGAAAAATGTTCTGCGGTGTGTGTATCAGTATGTCATGAATGTGTGTGATGTATATATGTGTCTAGTTTTTAATTGTTTTGTATGTTTTGGTATTTACTGTGCAAAAAGTGGAATACATGAAATTATTTAAGAATCAAATTCAAGTTTATCAAAATACAAAGAAGAGACCTGTTTTGCTAATCTTAAGTGGATTGCTTTCTCAGTAGAGTGATGGTGGGATTGCGAGCAGGTATAATAAATCGGAGGATGCTTTAATACTTACAGTTGCTGCAAAGTACTTAGATTTTTGAAAATGTCTTTTGGTAAATGCTGCAGTCTATTAGACTCTAAATTCCTTTTAAAAACAACAAACCAAAAGATGCAATATAAAAATCACTAGAGGGAGATTAAAAACAATTACCTAGGAAAAAGATGAACCTCGGTCCTTACTGATAGGCAAATGAATGAAAATGGATTCACAGAATAACATGAGGTTCCCAAACATGTAATTAAAAGAGCGCATGAAATAAACTATGAAAAAAAAGCTTATTAATAAGTGTGTATAAGATATTTTGCGATAACTGATAATCTATATGTTCCTTCTCCCTTTAAACAAGTGAGGATGAAGTGCTCTAGCCCTGAAACATGGATCTATCACTCGCTTGAGTAAAGTATTGATCTACTTACAGGATTTGTAGGTTGGATAGTGTTTCAAACGTCCCCACAGGTAGGTCTTCAATTTTATTCAATTCAAGCTTTCTGTGAAATGAAAACAGTTTCAATGCATAGTTATGTGGATGAGCATGTGCAAGTACTTGGGAAACGTTTTTGGGAAAGATAAAAAAAAAGATTTTAGAGTTGCATTTTACAAAGTTCCCTTTTCTAAATACGGTCGACTCTCTTCCCAAATACACATTAATTGCCTATTAGCCAAAAAGGCCTTTTTTAGGGTTTGCACGCGAAGAAATATTAAAAAATAATATATATTCAATTCGTTTTATTTACTCGATTTATGTAATCAAAGTTTAAAATGATCGCTTTTAGGGGTCAAAAAAACGTTGGGACACCCCCAGATTGGTCTCCTTCAGGGGTTTTTCAAAATGTCCGCCCCTTTCATATGGGAGTACCTCAGGGGTTCTAAACGAGCCGGGGACTGGTACAACCTATGACTGCATAGGCTCTAGGCATCGTTAGAAGGTGGAGAAAAAGCATTTCGGACAGGAGCAAGCCAGCTGGAGTTTGAATTCCACCTCCAATTCCCCTGTGGCTCCCCGTCGACTGAGCTGTCAGATTGCCCCCATGCAATCAGCTCGAAGCGGAAAAGAGTGCGAACGTAAAAAAACATTGAAAAACACGTGCCAAGGGTAATGACGTCATTACTAATGTTATCTCTGCCAATCAGCATTTCTCATCGACCGTGCAGATATTCAAATTCCAGCGTCGTAGTTGCAAGCTCTCCTTCCCTTTCCTGCCCCGCCGCCAGAGCGCCCCGGAGAACTCGCTCGCAGGCTAGAACCTCATATGCTCCCACAAGCTATTTATCGACTGAAGGAAGATCATTCTATATAATAATAATAATAATAATAATAATAATAATAATAATAATAATACTAATAATAATAATAATAATAATAAGACTTTTCGAAGGAGGTTGAGCAAAATATAAAAGAGCTTGTAGGAGACAAGTTTGAATCAATTATGCGCCAAATGCAAAAGGCAATCCTCTCTAGTTCATTACACATTGCTAGAATGTTCAAGCTGAGCGGTTAGATGTCTTTAGGAAGTTTGGACACCTAGTTTAACAGAAACTTAATCTTTTACATTATCGAAATTTTATTGACATACCTTAGATGTTCTCATTATTTAATGGACAGCTATATGAACGATGATATTTAACCTATGAACATTTTGATTTTATAGTTAAGACGTCCATAAAGCTTGTAGGATTTTTTGTTTTATTTTTTTTTTTTAAGACACTCTTATCAAATCATTTTTACTCATTTTTTTTTTTTTTTGCGCAAATTATTGTTTAATTTTTACTACAAATTTTGCCGCCCAGCCAAAGCTTTTATTTTTTACTTTGGACATCCAGACGTTTGTACTGCCATAATAATAACAACAAAACTTTAAGTTTAGATTTTTAGAGGTGTGAAGAATACCAGTTCTGGCATCATGATTTAAGAATGTTACTCATATGACAGTTACCTCCAGCAGTTACGTTATAAACTACTTATTCTCATATCAACTCACAATACACGGAGCTCTTTTAGATCTGAAAATACTTCTGATAGAATGTGGTCGATTTCATTCGATCCTAGATCCCTAGAGGGAATAAAAGAAACCAAATATTCAGTGAGTCTCTTTTTCGGGTTTGTAGTAACAGAGAAAGAGATTTATTTACTGATGTGTTAGCTTGTGTGCAGAAAACCTTAATTCTTAGCTAGAACTGCAGGAAACATTGAATTGGTCTGAAAGAAAAATAATGGCCCCCAACACCTTACAATACACGCAACTGTTAAGTTGTTAGCTATTTATTCCACATATTGCTGCATTCGCTGTACTATAGTATGATTTTTTCAGGAAAAGTGAGTGATATATTTAATCTTGGAGTTGGTAGTCAAGTACCCAGTCCAGAGCTTTTCCACTTTTCAAATGTTGTGATCCGTGAACCAAAGCAAGCAATTACCCAATCACGGATCAATTTTTGTGTCACATGGCGCGAGGCCTGTTTTCATGACAGTCAATTCGGAAAAAAATGAGTAGTCAAGCATCGGAGGTGAAAAAAAATCAGATGTGAAAGAAAGTTATAAACCTTTTCGTTACTCAATGTGGAGAACCGTTTGCAACAAAAGAGAAACGTCTCGTTAATTTCTGTTTGCATGGGCTAAATAGCGATAGAGTGGGCCGATAAGTTATTTCACACTGACCTCGGTAGCCAGGAAGGATATTATGCTTCAGTTTGGGAAAGCAAACTTTGTGAAGGCAAAAGTCTAATCATATTTTTTACTGGTAGGGATAAACTTTTTTTGAAAGAGGAGTATAATTTTGATATCTTTTAGCGAGGATTTCAGCCAAGTGAAGATTTACTGAAATCATTCCCATTCACTAAGAAAAGGTTTGAAGAAGAGGGACATAAAAACCTATTTTCTCCCGAAACTTTTCCAGTAGAATGACGCAAGAAGTAATGTTGCTTTTCGACTTTCCATCTCGAATATAATTTTTTTTGGTAAATGTGCCATCATCTGCGATAATATTCCCTACAGAAATACCCTTCCTAGCTACTCTTACAGAGGTAAATACTGTGAGGAATATTCCAAATCATTGGAAGCTGAGGAAGCCAATTTAATACTTACAGTCGTAAGAGGGACCGCAAATTCATGAATGTCTCATTGTGAAGCTCTTTAATCACGTTGCCAGAAAAATCTCTGATGAGTTTAAAAAGGTTCATTATTAAGGGACCTCAACAAAATAGCAAAAAATGCTATATAACTAAGAGTTCGAAAAACGTGCTTAAGGCCACTGCAAGCAATAGATTTAGCGCAAGTAAGGGTATATTGTAGACCCTAATCGAGACAATGATTGCTAAATCAGACGATAAGTTTGTGACCCACAATATGAAACGGGGCAATACAGATCATGTTAGTACACGATTCTCTCGCCGCATATCTACATTACATTATTTTACATGTAAATACAGGAAAAATGTTCTGGGGTGTGTGTATCAGTATGTCACGAATGTGTGTGATGTATATATGTGTCTAGTTTTTAATTGTTTTGTATGTTTTGGTATTTACTGTGCAAAAAGGGAATACATGAAATTATTTAAGAATCAAATTCAAGTTTATCAAAATACAAAGAAGAGACCTGTTTTGCTAATCTTAAGTGGATTGCTTTCTCAGTTGAGTGATGGTGGGATTGCGAGCAGGTATAATAAATCGGAGGATGCTTTAATACTTACAGTTGCTGCAAAGTACTTAGATTTTTGAAAATGTCTTTTGGTAAATGCTGCAGTCTATTAGACTCTAAATTCCTTTTAAAAACAACAAACCAAAAGATGCAATATAAAATCACTAGAGGGAGATTAAAAACAATTACCTAGGAAAAAGATGAACCTCGGTCCTTACTGATAGGCAAATGAATGAAATTGGATTCACAGAATAACATGAGGTTCCCAAACATGTAATTAAAAGAGCGCATGAAATAAACTATGAAAAAAAAGCTTATTAATAAGTGTGTATAAGATATTTTGCGATAACTGATAATCTATATGTTCCTTCTCCCTTTAAACAAGTGAGGATGAGGTGCTCTAGCCCTGAAACATGGATCTATCACTCGCTGGAGTAAAGTATTGATCTACTTACAGGATTTGTAGGTTGGATAGTGTTTCAAACGTCCCCACAGGTAGGTCTTCAATTTTATTCAATTCAAGCTTTCTGTGAAATGAAAAAAACATAGTTATTGGATGAGCAATGCAATTGGGAAACGTTTTTGGGAAAGATGGATTTTGAGTTGCATTTTACAAAGTTCCCTTTTCTAAATACGGGCCTCTCTTCCCAAATACACATTAATTGCCTATTAGCCAAAAAAAGGCCTTTTTAGGGTTTGGGAAAGAAATATTAAAAAAAATATATTTCAAGAGTTTTATTTACTCGATTTTGTAATCAAAGTTTAAAATGATCGCTTTTAGGGGTCAAAAAAACGTTAAACACCCCGGTTTTTCAAAATGTCCGCCCCCATATGGGAGTACCTCAGGGGTTCTAAAAATACAACCTATTGCATAGGCTCTAGGCATCGTTAGAAGGTGGAGCCAATTCCCCTGTGGCTCCCCGTCGACTGAGCTGTCAGATTTTGCAATCAGCTCGAAGCAGAAAAGAGTGCGAACGTAAAAAAAATGAAAAACAATAATAATGTTATCTCTGCCAAATAAGAATTCAAAATAAGAGCTCTCCTTCCCTTTTGCCCCGCCGCCAGAAGGAGGTTGAGGCTAGAAAAATCGACTGAAAAGATCATTCTATATAATAATAATAATAATAATAATAAGACTTTTCGAAGGAGGTTGAAAAGCTTTTGAATCAAGTTTGAATCAATTATGCGCCAAATGCAAAAGGCAATCCTCTCTAGTTCATTACACATTGCTAGAATGTTCAAGCTGAGCGGTTAGATGTCTTTAGGAAGTTTGGACACCTATTTTAACAGATACTTAATCTTGTACATTATCGAAATTTTATTGACATACCTTAGATGTTCTCATTATTTAATGGACAGCTATATGAACGATGATATTTAACCTATGAACATTTTGATTTTATAATTAAGACGTCCATAAAGCTTGTAGGATTTTTTATTGTTTTATTTTTTTTTTATGACACTCTTATCAAATCATTTTTACTCATTTTTTTTTTTTTTTTTTTTTTTTTGCGCAAATTATTGTTTAATTTTTACTACAAATTTTGCCGCCCAGCCAAAGCTTTTATTTTTTACTTTGGACATCCAGACGTTTGTATTGCCATAATAATAACAACAAAACTTTAAGTTTAGATTTTTAGAGGTGTGAAGAATACCAGTTCTGGCATCATGATTTAAGAATGTTACTCATATGACAGTTACCTCCAGCAGTTACGTTATAAACTACTTATTCTCATATCAACTCACAATACACGGAGCTCTTTTAGATCTGAAAATACGTCTGAGGGAATGTGGTCGATTTCATTCCATCCTAGATCCCTAGAGGGAAGAAAAGAAACCAAATATTCAGTGAGTCTCTTTTTCGGGTTTGTAGTGACAGAGAAAGAGATTTATTTACTGATGTGTTAGCTTGTGTTCAGAAAACCTTATTTCTTAGCTAGAACTACAGGGAGCATGGAATTGGTCTGGAAGAAAAATAATGGCCCTCAACACCCTACAATACACGCAACTGTTGCGTTGTTAGCTATTTATTCACATATCACTGTATTCGCTGTACTTTAGTATGATTTTTTTTCAGGAAAATTGAGTGATATATTTAATCTTGGAGTTCGTAGTCAAGTACCCAATCCAGAGCTTTCCCACCTTTGAAATGTTTTTATCCACGAACCAAACAACCAAATACCCAATCACGCGAGGCTCGTTTTCATGACAGTCAATACAAAAAAGATGATGATGATGATGAAACTTTATTAAGGTGTCTAAAAAAGCCTCCTAGCTTAGGTTAAAAAAACCTATGCTAATTAGGGGACACAAAATAAATAAATATAAATATAAATTAAAGTATTTACAAATAAGCGCAGGTATAAAAAAATTAATGACAGTAACAATATTTATAGTATGACAAATATGCCTATGAATTGCAGAGATGACAACACTTGCATTAGTGTAACTATATCTAATGTACGTATTTTGTGTTTGAAACATTTTAAGGTGGTAACTTCTCTCAAGTCTGGAGATAATTTTCCCCAGAGATTGGGCCCCAAGTAGCGGAGGGAGTGTTGCCATATGTTACCGAGTTGTACCTGGCAGCGGAGAAATCAGACTGCCTTAAGTTATACTTAGATCTATGCTCAATAAAAATGTCACTGATATAGGGGGGACATAGATTGTTCTTGGCTTTATACATTAAAACACAAATGTCTTGTAGTCTTCTGTTCTGTAAACTTGGCAGTTCAGGGTACCTAACATTGTTCCTAAAAACAGCACGCGGGCCCCTTTCTTGCATCCTGTCGATTTTACGAGAATCACTGGCTCGGCAAAAGTGCCACACAAGGTGGCAATATTTAAGGTGCGGCAACATTGCTGTTTTGAAAAGCATAAGTTTAGCATTCGTCGGAATCAAGTTTCTAAGTCTCATAAGGACGCCAATTTTTTGACCGGCAATTTTACAGATCATGTTTTCGTTGCCTGAAAAGTTCAGCTTAAAATCTATTGTGACACCCAACAATTTGAGAGAGTCAGTTATACCAATATCATGATTGTTTAATCTGATCACTTGAGTGATGTTATTATCGCTTTGGCCATGTCCGATGTTCATAGTTTGATATTTCTTCAAATTCCCGGCTAAAAGATTTGAGTAGTACCAATTAGTGGCTTGCTGTGCACTTTCCTTTAGCATTAACATAACAGAAGACTGATCCCGTCCTGTGTGATAGATCTGATGATCGTCCGCGTACATAGACAAGTTAGTTGTTACACAGTACGACAAATCGTTCTGGAATATGTTCCAAAGTAAGGGACCTAGAGCGGATCCCTGTGGACAGCCTCGGTTAACAGTCCTACTTGAACTGACAAGGTCCCCAATCTTCACCCGGTAATTGCGATCACACAGATAACTCTCCAGAAGCCGAACTGTACTGCTCTCAAAGCCATAGGCGTTGAGCTTACTCAATAGTAGTGGTGGATGGAGTAAATCAAACGCTTTTGACATGTCAGTTGACAGCAAGCTCACAACCAGTTTGTCATCTCTTGCATGTCTCCAACCCTCCACTAGGTGAATCAGAGTTGTCTCACAACTATGTCCTCTGAGGTAAGCCGATGAGTTAACATACATACGATCTTTAAAGCCGGTAGAGACCTGTGCGCCTATTAGTTGTTCGAAAACTTTGTCAACACACGGTAAGACAGTTATAGGGCGGTATTTTTCCTTGGAGTGCTTATCATCCTTTTTGTAAACTGGAGTCCAGACTCCACACTTCCAATCTCTTGGCCAGACACAGTTACGTATTCATGAATTGAAAAGAGTAGTAATTGGTTTGGCCAATTCATCGGCTGCAATTTTCAAGACTTTGGCCGGGATATTGTCATAGCCAGTGGCCTTGTTAGTGTTCAGAGATTCTAAAGCAGCTAGGACTTGACCTTGCGTGATAGGTTTTACTTCAAGATTGCGTGACCCGCTTACACTTTGCTGTTGTATTCTAAGAACACTTGGATGGTCCTTAAAATCTTTCAGTGATTTAAGCTTGGCTACGTCACCACCAATCCCATCAGCTATAGTGGAAAAGTAATCCACAAGTATTTCAGACACCTGCCTTTGATCTTTAACCATGGTACCCTCTACTTTCAGCTGGATGACAGTGCTCGTTGAGCAATCCCTTGTGCTCAGGAACGGCTTAAATGTTTTGAAAAAGTATCTTGGGTTGCTCTTGAGGTCATCAGCTTTGATTTTCCAATAGTTCTTTATTGCAATCCGCCTCTGTTTCGTTGCCTCGTTTCTTGTCTTGCGCCTAAGCTCCCAGGTTTCTTGAGTTTTGTTTTTAAAGTACTTTGCATTAGCCTTTCGTTTGGCTCGAATTGCACTCTTCCATTCAGGTGTCATATATGGCACATCTTTGTCACGTACTCTCATTTTCTTTACAGGTGCTAGATCATTCAATACATCATTCATAATTAGATTCCAGGCGTGTACTTGATCGTCAACTTCATCGAATAATTGGATAATGTGCCAAGGAGCCATGTCAAGGTGACGTTTGAATAGTTCTGAATCAAAGTTTTTGAAACTTCTAAAATTAATTATCTTGGGTTTGTTCAGATTAATTTTCTGCTTAAGAGCCCCATAAATAAGCGCATGGT
>CALNXK010000173.1:332500-340000 GCA_942486035.1 Porites lobata | reverse complement strand
TTGTAAGCTCTCCTTCCCTTTCCCGCCTTGCCGCCAGAGCGCCCCGGAGAACTTGCTCTCAGGCTAGAGCCTCATATGCACCCACAAGCTATTTATCGACTGAAGGAAGATCATCCTATATAATAATGATAATAGTAATAATAATAATAATAATAATAATAATAGTGATAATAAAACTTTAAGTTTAGATTTTTAGAGGTGTGAAGAATAACAGCTCTGGTAACATGATTTAACAATGTTATTCGCATGACTTTTTCAGCATTAAGTTACCTCCTGCAGTTACCTTATAAACTACTTATTCTAATATCAACTCACAATACACGGAGCTTTTTTAGATCTGAAAAAACTTGTGATGGAATGTGGTCGATTTCATTCGATCCTAGATCCCTAGAGGGAAGAAAAGAAACCAAATATTCAGTGAGTCTCTTTTCCGGGTTTGTAGTAACAGAGAAATAGATTTATTTACCGATGTGTTAGCTTGTGTGCAGAAAACCTTAATTCTTAGCTAGAACTGCAGGAAACATTGAATTGGTCTGAAAGAAAAATAATGGCCCTCAACACCTTACAATACACGCAACTGTTGCGTTGTAAGCTATTTATTCCACATATCGCTGCGTTCGCTGTACTATAGTATGATTTTTTCAGGAAAAGTGAGTGATATATTTAATCTTGGAGTTGGTAGTCAGGTACCCAGTCCAGAGCTTTTCCACCTTTCAAATGTTTTGATCCGTGAACCAAAGCAAGCAATTACCCAATCACGGATCAATTTTTGTGTCACATGACGCGAGGCCTGTTTTCATGACAGTCAATTCGAAAAAAAAGGAGTAGTCAAGCATAGGAGGTGAAAAAAAAATCAGATATGAAAGAAAGTTATAAACCTTTTCGTTACTCAATGTGGAGAACCGTTTGCAACAAAAGAGAAACGTCTCGTTAATTTCTGTTTGCATGGGCTAAATAGCGATAGAGTGGGCCGATAAGTTATTTCACACTGACCTCGGTAGCCAGGAAGGATATTATGCTTCAGTTTGGGAAAGCAACCTTTGTGAAGGCAAAAGTCTAATCATATTTTTTACTGGTAGGGATAAACTTTTTTTGAAAGAGGAGTATAATTTTGATATCTTTTAGCGAGGATTTCAGCCAAGTGAAGATTTACTGAAATCATTCCCATTCACTAAGAAAAGGTTTGAAGAAGAGGGACATAAAATCCTATTTTCTCCCGGAACTTTTCCAGTAGAATGACGCAAGAAGTAATGTTGCTTTTCGACTTTCCATCTCGAATATAATTTTTTTTGGTAAATGTGCCATCATCTGCGATAATATTCCCTACAGAAATACCCTTCCTAGCTACTCTTACAGAGGTAAATACTGTGAGGAATATTCCAAATCATTGGAGGCTGAGGAAGCCAATTTAATACTTACAGTCGTAAGAGTGACCGCAAATTCATGAATGTCTCATTGTGAAGCTCTTTAATCACGTTGCCAGAAAAATCTCTGATGAGTTTAAAAAGGTTCATTATTAAGGGACCTCAACAAAATAGCAAAAAATGCTATATAACTAAGAGTTCGAAAAACGTGCTTACGGCCACTGCAAGCAATAGATTTAGCGCAAGTAAAGGTATATTGTAGACCCTAATCGAGACAATGATTGCTAAATCAGACGATAAGTTTGTGACCCACAATATGAAACGGGGCAATACAGATCATGTTAGTACACGATTCTCTCGCCGCATATCTACATTACATTATTTTACATGTAAATACAGGAAAAATGTTCTGGGGTGTGTGTATCAGTATGTCACGAATGTGTGTGATGTATATATGTGTCTAGTTTTTAATTGTTTTGTATGTTTTGGTATTTACTATGCAAAAAGTGGAATACATGAAATTATTTAAGAATCAAATTCAAGTTTATCAAAATACAAAGAAGAGACCTGTTTTGCTAATCTTAAGTGGATTGCTTTCTCAGTTGAGTGATGGTGGGATTGCGAGCAGATATAATAAATCGGAGGATGCTTTAATACTTACAGTTGCTGCAAAGTACTTAGATTTTTGAAAATGTCTTTTGGTAAATGCTGCAGTCTATTAGACTCTAAATTCCTTTTAAAAACAACAAACCAAAAGATGCAATATAAAAATCACTAAAGGGAGATTAAAAACAATTACCTAGAAAAAAGATGAACCTCGGTCCTTACTGATAGGCAAATGAATGAAATTGGATTCACAGAATAACATGAGGTTCCCAAACATGTAATTAAAAGAGCGCATGAAATAAACTATGAAAAAAAAGCTTATTAATAAGTGTGTATAAGATATTTTGCGATAACTGATAATCTATATGTTCCTTCTCCCTTTAAACAAGTGAGGATGAAGTGCTCTAGCGCTGAAACATGGATCTATCACTCGCTGGAGTAAAGTATTGATCTACTTACAGGATTTGTAGGTTGGATAGTGTTTCAAACGTCCCCACAGGTAGGTCTTCAATTTTATTCAATTCAAGTTTTCTGTAAAATGAAAACAGTTTTAATGCGTAGTTATGTGGATGAGCATGTGCAAGTAATTGGGAAACGTTTTTGGGAAAGATAAAAAAAAAAGATTTTAGAGTTGCATTTTACAAAGTTCCCTTTTCTAAATACGGTCGACTCTCTTCCCAAATACACATTAATTGCCTATTAGCCAAAAAGGCCTTTTTTAGGGTTTGCACGCGAAGAAATATTAAAAAATAATATATATTCAATTCGTTTTATTTACTCGATTTATGTAATCAAAGTTTAAAATGATCGCTTTTAGGGGTCAAAAAGAGGTTGGGACACCCCCAGATTGGTCTCCTTCAGGGGTTTTTCAAAATGTCCGCCCCTTTCATATGGGAGTACCTCAGGGGTTCTAAACGAGCCGGGGACTGGTACAACCTATGACTGCATAGGCTCTAGGCATCGTTAGAAGGTGGAGAAAAAGTATTTCGGACAGGAGCAAGCCAGCTGGAGTTTGAATTCCACCTCCAATTCCCCTGTGGCTCCCCGTCGACTGAGCTGTCAGATTGCCCCCATGCAATCAGCTCGAAGCGGAAAAGAGTGCGAACGTAAAAAAACACTGAAAAACACGTGCCAAGGGTAATGACGTCATTACTAATGTTATCTCTGCCAATCAGCATTTCTCATCGACCATGCAGATATTCAAATTCCAGCGTCGTAGTTGCAAGCTCTCCTTCCCTTTCCTGCCCCTCCGCCAGAGCGCCCCGGAGAACTCGCTCGCAGGCTAGAACCTCATATGCTCCCACAAGCTATTTATCGACTGAAGGAAGATCATTCTATATAATAATAATAACAATAATAATAATAATAATAATAATAATAATAATAATAATAATAATAATAATAATACTTTTCGAAAGAGGTTGAGCAAAATATAAAAGAGCTTGTAGGAGACAAGTTTGAATCAATTATGCGCCAAATGCAAAAGGCAATCCTCTCTAGTTCATTACACATTGCTAGAATGTTCAAGCTGAGCGGTTAGATGTCTTTAGGAAGTTTGGACACCTATTTTAACAGATACTTAATCTTTTACATTATCGAAATTTTATTGACATACCTTAGATGTTCTCATTATTTAATGGACAGCTATATGAACGATGATATTTAACCTATGAACATTTTGATTTTATAATTAAGACGTCCATAAAGCTTGTAGGATTTTTTATTGTTTAATTTTTTTTTATGATAGTCTTATCAAATCATTTTTACTCATTTTTTTTTCTTTTTTTTTTGTGCAAATTATTGTTTAATTTTTACTACAAATTTTGCCGCCCAGCCAAAGCTTTTATTTTTTACTTTGGACATCCAGACGTTTGTACTGCCATAATAATAACAACAAAACTTTAAGTTTAGATTTTTAGAGGTGTGAAGAATACCAGTTCTGGCAACATGATTTAAGAATGTTGCTCATATGACAGTTACCTCCAGCAGTTACGTTATAAACTACTTATTCTCATATCAACTCACAATACACGGAGCTCTTTTAGATCTGAAAATACGTCTGAGGGAATGTGGTCGATTTCATTCGATCCTAGATCCCTAGAGGGAAGAAAAGAAACCAAATATTCAGTGAGTCTCTTTTTCGGGTTTGTAGTGACAGAGAAAGAGATTTATTTACTGATGTGTTAGCTTGTGTTCAGAAAACCTTATTTCTTAGCTAGAACTACAGGGAGCATGGAATTGGTCTGAAAGAAACTAATGGCCCTCAACACCCTACAATACACGCAACTGTTGCGTTGTTAGCTATTTATTCACATATCACTGTATTCGCTGTACTTTAGTATAATTTTTTTTTTCAGGAAAAGTGAGTGATATATTTAATCTTGGAGTTCGTAGTCAAGTACCCAATCCAGAGCTTTTCCACCTTTGAAATGTTTTTATCCACGAACCAAACAACCAAATACCCAATCACGCGAGGCTCGTTTTCATGACAGTCAATACAAAAAAGATGATGATGATGATGAAACTTTATTAAGGTGTCTAAAAAAGCCTCCTAGCTTAGGTTAAAAAACCTATGCTAATTAGGGGACACGAAATAAATAAATATAAATATAAATTAAAGTATTTACATATAAGCGCAGGTATAAAAAAATTAAAAAAAAAATTAATGGCATCAACAATATTTACAGTATGACAAATATGTCTATGAATTACAGAGATGACAACACTTGCATCCATTATCCATTAGTGTAACTATATCTAATGTACGTATTTTGTGTTTGAAACATTTTAAGGTGGTAACTTCTCTCAAGTCTGGAGATAATTTTCCCCAGAGATTGGGCCCCAAGTAGCGGAGGGAGTGTTGCCATATGTTACCGAGTTGTACCTGGCAGCGGAGAAATCAGACTGCCTTAAGTTATACTTAGATCTATGCTCAATAAAAATATCACTGATATAGGGGGGACATAGATTGTTCTTGGCTTTATACATTAAAACACAAATGTCTTGTAGTCTTCTGTTCTGTAAACTTGGCAGTTCTGCTCTTTTTAGAAGTTCAGGGTAGCTAACATTGTTCCTAAAAACAGCACGCGGGCCCCTTTCTTGCATCCTGTCGATTTTACGAGAATCACTGGCTCGGCAAAAGTGCCACACAAGGTGGCAATATTTAAGGTGCGGCAACATTGCTGTTTTGAAAAGCATAAGTTTAGCATTCGTCGGAATCAAGTTTCTAAGTCTCATAAGGACGCCAATTTTCTGACCGGCAATTTTACAGATCATGTTTTCGTGGCCTGAAAAGTTCAGCTTAAAATCTATTGTGACACCCAACAATTTGAGAGAGTCAGTTATACCAATATCATGATTGTTTAATCTGATCACTTGAGTGATGTTATTATCGCTTTGGCCATGTCCGATGTTCATAGTTTGATATTTCTTCAAATTCCCGGCTAAAAGATTTGAGTAGTACCAATTAGTGGCTTGCTGTGCACTTTCCTTTAGCATTAACATAACAGAAGACTGATCCCGTCCTGTGTGATAGATCTGATGATCGTCCGCGTACATAGACAAGTTAGTTGTTACACAGTACGACAAATCGTTCTGGAATATGTTCCAAAGTAAGGGACCTAGAGCGGATCCCTGTGGACAGCCTCGGTTAACAGTCCTACTTGAACTGACAAGGTCCCCAATCTTCACCCGGTAATTGCGATCACACAGATAACTCTCCAGAAGCCGAACTGTACTGCTCTCAAAGCCATAGGCGTTGAGCTTACTCAATAGTAGTGGTGGATGGAGTAAATCAAACGCTTTTGACATGTCAGTTGACAGCAAGCTCACAACCAGTTTGTCATCTCTTGCATGTCTCCAACCCTCCACTAGGTGAATCAGAGTTGTCTCACAACTATGTCCTCTGAGGTAAGCCGATGAGTTAACATACATACGATCTTCAAAGCCGGTAGAGACCTGTGCGCCTATTAGTTGTTCGAAAACTTTGTCAACACACGGTAAGACAGTTATAGGGCGGTATTTTTCCTTGGAGTGCTTATCATCCTTTTTGTAAACTGGAGTCCAGACTCCACACTTCCAATCTCTTGGCCAGACACAGTTACGTATTCATGAATTGAAAAGAGTAGTAATTGGTTTGGCCAATTCATCGGCTGCAATTTTCAAGACTTTGGCCGGGATATTGTCATAGCCAGTGGCCTTGTTAGTGTTCAGAGATTCTAAAGCAGCTAGGACTTGACCTTGCGTGATAGGTTTTACTTCAAGATTGCGTGACCCGCTTACACTTTGCTGTTGTATTCTAAGAACACTTGGATGGTCCTTAAAATCTTTCAGTGATTTAAGCTTGGCTACGTCACCACCTATCCCATCAGCTATAGTGGAAAAGTAATCCACAAGTATTTCAGACACCTGCCTTTGATCTTTAACCATGGTACCCTCTACTTTCAGCTGGATGACAGTGCTCGTTGAGCAATCCCTTGTGCTCAGGAACGGCTTAAATGTTTTGAAAAAGTATCTTGGGCTGCTCTTGAGGTCATCAGCTTTGATTTTCCAATAGTTCTTTATTGCAATCCGCCTCTGTTTCGTTGCCTCGTTTCTTGTCTTGCGCCTAAGCTCCCAGGTTTCTTGAGTTTTGTTTTTCAAGTACTTTGCATTAGCCTTTCGTTTGGCTCGAATTGCACTCTTCCATTCAGGTGTCATATATGGCACATCTTTGTCACATACTCTCATTTTCTTTACAGGTGCTAGATCATTCAATACATCATTCATAATTAGATTCCAGGCGTGTACTTGATCGTCAACTTCATCGAATAATTGGATAATGTGCCAAGGAGCCATGTCAAGGTGACGCTTGAATAGTTCTGAATCAAAGTTTTTGAAACTTCTAAAATTAATTATCTTGGGTTTGTTCAGATTAATTTTCTGCTTAAGAGCCCCATAAATAAGCGCATGGTCACTCAAACAAGGATGATAGTTACCGGAATATTGAAATAATTCAGGTATAAAAAGAGGAGGTATAAAAGGTACAAAAGGTATAATAGGTATAAAAGAGGAGTAGTCAAGCATACAAGGTGAAAAAAAAAATCAGATATGACAGAAAGTTATGAACCTTTTCATTACTCACTGTGGAGAACCGTTTGAAGCAAAAGAGAAACGTCTCGTTAATTTCTGTTTGCATGGACTAAATAGCGATAGAGCGGGCCGATCAGCTATTTCACCCTGACCTCGGTAGCCAGGAGGGATATCATGGATCAGTTTGGGAAAGCAAACTTTGTGAAGACAAAAGTCTAATCATATTTTTTACTGGTAGGGATGAACTTTTTGCAGAAAGAGAAGTATAATTTTGATATCCTTTAGTGAGGATTTCAGCCATGTGAAGATTTACTGTGGGCCCAGCGTGACAAAATTTAGAAGGGATCATACACGGACAAAAAATTCACGTAGTCATTCCGATCCAGACATTTCGGAGAAATCTAAAGAAGAAAAAACGTAAACGTAATTAATCCGAAATAAAAAGCTATAACGCCGCTTT
>CALNXK010000173.1:307500-327500 GCA_942486035.1 Porites lobata | reverse complement strand
ATTGTTGTAGCTTCTTCTAGAAAAGCAACTTGTCCGGCTGCTATGATGAACCGTTATTTAGATAGAGCTGGGCTTTCCTGCGATAGCCCTTTGTTTTGTCAGCTTTCCAAAACTAAATGTGGTTATAAGCCTAGATCTAAGGGTTTAAGCTATTCAAGGTTAAGAGAGTTAGTGCTAGAGGCCTTTAAAGATATTGTTTTTGACATTTCTGCCATTGGTAGGCATAGCCTTAGGAGTGGCGGGGCCACTGCTGCCGCAAATGCTGGCGTACCAGATCGACTTTTGAAGCGTCATGGCTGCTGGGCTAGTGAATCGGCTAAGGACGGATATGTCCAAGATTTTTCATCTTCTCGTTTGTCGGTTTCTAAGGCTTTAGGTATTTAGTTTTCTCGTTCGTACCGCTTTTAATTGATTCTAGTTTCTATTTAGTTGGTCTTGCCCGGGGGACCGTTTTTTTCATGGGGTACAGCTGACTTGGGGTTTTCTTCCTAGGTGCAAGTGGATGTACGGGGAGGTTTTTCACCCAGCTGTTGTTCCACGACCCCATTTCAATTTAATTTAGCTTGTGATATAGTTTTTTGGAGCTGTATGTTACTTGGATTGTATATTACGTTTCTATGATATGCATGTATCTTTTAGTCTTTAGTGAATAAACCTAGCGCTTGGCTTGAAGCGAGCCGCACCCAAGGTTTGTGTGTTTTCTTGTTGGGACAAACTGAGATTTAGAGGAGAGAAGATGATTCATCGATCAAAATAACGAGCAAAATCGTTCCTCATCTTATGCACAAGTCTTCTACCATTTCCCTTTCGTTGTTGTATTAATAAAGAGCGAGCAAAAACTGCTGGAAAAACGCGAAACACAACAGATTTCCACGCCAATTACAATCCCCTCGAGGACATTTCTAACCCGCCATGCTGTGACGTCAAGGTATTGTTTCACACATTTCGAAAAGTGGAAAAGGTCTGACTGGTACCTATTTGACAATCATAAGAGGACAAAGCAGGACAAAATGGGTTGCATTAGGGTCGATGGTTGATTACAATAATGATAAAATTGTTTCTAACGCTGCTCATCAATTTTTTGCCTGTTGGCGTGAGACATATTCTCACTACTTACAGTATTTGCAAGGAGTCCATGTTTTTAAAACTGTCGGCAGGAAGTTCGCGAATCTCGAGATACCGGAGATCTCTATGCAAAAAAGACGATTTATAAATTTAAAAAATATATAATTATAATTATTTTTTCTTCATCAGAGCTTTCAAAGGAGAGGAACATAATGACATAAAAAACTAAGAAAATGGTCTGCGTTAACAATAAATCTGGCAAATAACAAAATAATCTTGCCGACAAATCTTACGCCAGCCAGCTGCAAAAATATTGTTTCTTTTGTGAGACCTGACGAAACTATCTAATTCGGGCCATTTCCGAGTTCCAAAAACTCTCGCCTTCAAAACAAGGCTAAGTGCAAAACCTTGTTGTGAAAATGAGTTTTATTTACACGAGAATACAAAATCAATAAAATCATTCGCTTTAAAACAGAGTCTCGGGGCAACTCGGAAATGGGCTATTTATATTTTATGAAGGAGCCTCACGCTCATGTCATTACTTCTCTGTTCGCCCTAAACAAGTGTTGGGAGGCTGAGTTACGCCACAAGTTTAGCAAGCGGTAAAATAACACAGGACATACAACCTCTAAGCCTTGAACCTCCACTTCACTTTTATGGGAGTCCACCTCACACGGTCTTCACGAAGGTGACACGCCAGGAAGAATGACCAGTGCCACCCTGACTACCATCCAGAATGGTAAGAGACTATTTGCAGTGTTGCACTGGAAAGGCGAGAAGCCTACAAGAATGTCTGCCATGAAATACCTTGATTTTCAGTACTAAGACAACAAGGTCTACTTACATGCGTGTGGCAATTGTGGGTGCGCATCTGAAAATGTCGTTGTATGATGACGACCAACAGGAAAACGTGTTTACCCCTCTCTTCTTCTTTTCGCCTGTATATCCACCATATCCATAACATTTTCTGTGGCAATCTGAAGAGGGAAACAGAATTAAGACAGTGGCCGGCTTGTCATTAAACAAGAAAAGGATCATCAAAAGTCCAGAGGCCGAACTTCCCTTAAATAGGATCCTCAAAAAACTTTTTAAAGTTATCGGCCAGAACACCAAAACACGACACTCAGTTAAGGGATCGCTAATACTTCGCCAAAAAAGATTGACTTTCAACTCAGTTGATAAATATTTTTGTAGTTCAAAGATTAGATGTCTCTGAAAAGATTACAAAGATCTGGGTGGTGATTACATTATCACGGTACGTAACCTGCTTAGCTGCAGCTGGAAGTTTATCGGCTGTAGAGCGTAAAGGAACTTTAGGTAATCTTACGCACAGTTTTTCCCGTCGAAACCGACTGGAATACTAACCGTAGCCGTTAAGTATTTATTAGAGACCTTTAGTATCAGGTCACGTGACCACGGTCTTGCGGTCACGTTTGCAGTTTGCAGTTCACGTTTGAACCGCAGGAAGGGCTTCAAGCGGCAAGTGATTTACAGTCTCGAGTTTAAAGGCATGAACTAGCTTTTTGTATCCATTTGCGATGTGTTTTTTGGATTTTTGATCTCGAATCAATGAATTATTGCTGTTTTGGGGGCGATTAAAGTGATGCACGTCGACTAGATGAAAACAACATGGCGGCCCTAAACAATGAACTGTAGCTCAAATCGATTATATACTCCTTTCGGCCGTACTAGCAAAAGAAAGTATTCTGTTCCAGTCCAGAGTTAAATTCTTTTTCTATCTTGTTACTGAATGCATAACTTAACTCACTCTCCGTTTAGTTCCTATTTTTAACGTATCACTCCGCGAATTTCATTTTATTTTTACTTATTTCTTTGAGACTGGGGAGCCCAGGCTTCATAAGCCTTCTGGTTTCTTCTGAGATCCCTTGCAACCTTACAATTCCTATATGTATTCTTGTATGGTATTATATTTTGGCTAAATAAAAATGAACTGAACTGAACCGAACGCCATGCTAAAATTTGAAATCTCGGCAACGTGAAACTGCAAACGTGTAACTGCAAACTGCGGTTTGCGGTTTCCCTTGAAAAACCCGATGCTAAAGGTCTCTACCCGTTGTAGAACTATGCGACGAGAGAATTCTTATCGCTGCGTAGGAGTGGTTACACTTACTTGTGGGAAAAGATACAATTATTTCTTTAGAATCAATTCCAGCTTCATTCCTTGCTGTGCATCTGTATTCACCTTCGTGTTTAATACGTACTTTAGCAGTTCCAGTTCCCTTAACCAGTAGTGTGCCATTCTGGGTTATTGTTATCTGAATTGGAGGAGTTCCTCTCGCTGAACACTTCAACCAGAGATCCTTCATTGCTCTGACGGCAGGACCAGGGAAATGTATTTCGGGCTTTTCTGTAACAACAACAACAACAACGACAGCAACTAATTTCGTTGATTGTCCGCTGTATAATTCGAATTTTATCCCCGACAAAGTGTGCGTGCATTTCAACACTTCTTCATTGGCCGGTTTTTCAACTTCTTATTCTTAGGATGGTTTTCACTAGCCACAAGCTTTAAGAATTCGGAGTTGGAGTCGGCATCGAAATCGTAAGTGGACTCGTAAGAGCGTATAAGACATTGTGAAAATCAAAACTCGGAGTCGTAAGCGAAGTCATCAGCGCGACAGCGTCGGAGTAGGAAGAATCAGAACGTTTCCATTTTCTTCCAACGCCGCTTATGACTCCATCGATTACACTCAGCTGAAAACCAGATTGTCAGATTCGGAATTACAATGCTGTTTTCACCAGATCGTAAAGTCCTACGCTTGGTACCTACGATTGGTACCGAGAGCGTACTAGTCGGACGTGTTCTCGATCACTCCGGCTTCTAACTAAATTTCCTCAAAATCTTTTAATCTTTTAACCTTTTCTCAACTATGACCGGAACTGAGAAACTAAGGAAAGAAAACCAAGCATTACGGACGTCTGTTATCTAGTCCTCATCCATATTACGATTTTTATTTCATTTATTTGTAAACTGTAAACTTTCCTTAGTTAATAGCCTTAGTCTTTATTTCTTATATTTTTTGCGCACTGTCCCGCCTCGAATAGCCTTGCTAGTTGTTGTTGTTGTTGTTGTTGTTGTACGCTTCTGATTTAATACTTCTCAGACTTCAACTCCGACTCCGACTCAGTCCCTAGTGAAAACCATCCTTTTAGTCAGAACTGTGACGAAAAAAGGAATCATTACAGTCTTGCCTTTGGATATTACCTGCTGTTGAGCGTGATACTAGCAGCCTTGTTTATTCGACAATAAAGATGTTTTGGTGATACATCGCTCCCTAATTCTTTCAGGCAGTGAAAACAAATTTTTGTATCCTGCATACCTTAAAAAAGGGAGTTCTAAGTGATTTAAATGAAGTTTGCCTAGATTTCTTTCACTTAACTACTTTTTGCGGGTTATTGTATATATTGCTTACTATACCTTTATAGGTGAAATAAATATCGGGATTCAGTCCTGACCACGCTATATTAAGACCAAAATCACTCATACCTATTACAGTACTAGCGAAAAACAATGCTTGAACATTACAAAGATCAGTATCAGGGAACACTCTTAGCCGTATGAATAGGCAACGGCCACTCGACTGCAGAGAAAATGCTCGTTTTGTTCCACGGTAAATTCCAAGCGAAGCACTTGACTCGTTGTGACCGTCCCATACTTGTAACTCAGTATTTTCCTCACTTGGGCCATACATGTTGTACTTGAAATATAACTGCAATGTTGTGAATTTTAGGAAAATGTTATGGCCGGCTGGTACTTTAATAAGCCAGGTACAGTCAGAGATGGTGCCAGATTTAGCAGTTTTGATCACGCCTTTCACGTCTTCTATTTTCTGCTCACACGGTGCCAAATTTGTGTCTGTTTTGAACGAAAAAAATAACAGCCGTAGTTGATGTTCAATACAGTTGCAGTTCTCTACAGAGAATGCAAATGAATACTCTTTCAGCACATTAAAGGGTTGAAATGCTAACACTTTAGCTGAAAAAGTTACTCTTTTAAGTTACACTAGTCAGAACATAATCTTTGTTTTTTCCCGAATTCTTTTTGTCACCATTAAACTACATTACAGCTAAACTTGGATTACAGCTTAACTTTCTAAAAAGAAAAAGGGGGAAGGAAAAGGAAAGAAAAAGAAAGGAAGAAAAAAATTTCTGCTCAATCGATTATAATAGAACTTATCATGATAACGACTGGGAATAATACAATTCAATCTAGGCAATTTACCTTCTCCAGAAATGGCCACAAAACCAAGCAGCATTACAAAAATTCCACACACTGCGAGAGGCATCTGCGCCATTGCATCTCAACAATTACCAAAGCAAATTCACAAGGTGGCACTGAAATTTGGAGATAAAGGTTTTCACATTCTCTTATAACTCCTCTAGTATGAGATAAAGCTGTATCATAAATACAAATCCGTCGTATTGGAAGAAGAAAAGTGATTATGCCTAGAAAGGTAAAATTTAGCCCACGTGGCAGACTTTTTTGGCGTTTTTTTTTTTTCGTTCGTGGTTTTTAAAGTAGGAGATACGACCTTGCGAAAGCTTAAAAGCGGTCAAACAAGAAAACGGGGCCATTTCACAGAAGGGTTTGCTTCTAGCGAATTACCCCACGAGCAAATAAAACAACAATTCACTTGTTACGCAGGCTGGCCAAGTTTTATGAAAATTAAATGCCACCTTAAAGTTAAGTTGGAGGAAAAGAAAAAGGTAAAACATGCCTGTTAAAATGGCATTAGAATGATAGCAGATGAATTTAAAAAAAATATGTGTGGAAGATTTTTCGTTTTCTTCTAAAAATTTTCTAGAGCTTTTAAAAACGTTCTGTTTCAGAATAGACTGCCGATGGGACGCGGAAGAGAGCTAGATCGTAAGGCCTGTGGTCGTATTGACAATAAGGTGTTTGAATTGATGACTGGATTGTGCTTTACCGCTGTCGGCTAAAGGAATAGTTTCCTCTTAAATTTCTTTACAAAATACATGGTAAAGGATACGATGGAAAAATTAAGCTTCCATTCGATAATAACAACACTATACTGTCGAAATGAAGCACGCTCGCGCTATTGAATTTGATTAATTAGTCGTTTGCTTTACCGCTGTCGGCTAAAGGAATAGAAATAAAGATGGAAAGAGCGAGACTATACTGTCGAAAAGCTGCTGGTGTTTCTTTTTCTTATTATTTCTTTGTCGGTGGGCACCAATTAGGAGGCCATGCTCTCATGCGTTCCTAGCGGAGACCGTGGAAACTGGGGATAAGAATCTTGACGACTTTCACTGTATACAGACTTGTATACAAATGAGACTAGTGATGAGCATGCGGTTTATTTTTGGCGATGACTGAAATGACGCATGTCAGTTGATCACATTTTTAGCTGTTTGGCAAAGATGTAATTTTCCCCGATTCGAGGCCCTTGATTTTCGTGTTATTTTACACGTTTATTATATAAACACCAATGAAATACCAGGTGAGCTTTCGCGCGAAACATGTGAAAATAACATGTTATCTTCACAAGTGAAAATATCACCGTTGCTATGACTACACAATAAATCGCGCATTTCACACCCAAAAAAACTATTAAAGTGAAATGATTTGATAGTTCATTGGTGTTTATATAATAAATAGAACATTACATGGCCGCTTGGAGATACGAAATTTCTCTTCGTGTGTTGAAAAAATATTTCACTCGTTCGCAATATTTCTCAACACTCGAGGAGAAATTTCGTATCTCCGCACGGCCATGTAATATCCTCTATGTATTAAAATGTAAAAATATTATCGCGGGGAAATCCTGTTTTGTAGTGTATTGAGGTGTTACGTTATTTCTCAGATTATTGTTGCAATTACTGGAATTCTACGGTTAAATAGATTCACTTTGTTGTATGTATTTAATTGATAGATTTTCGCAGTTGTTAAGATAAGAAGTCGCGTTACACTTTATAAATACTTGACATATCAATGATTTAACCTTCGACTACTATTGGAAGCAATTTCAACTACCAGTCTGACGTTACGTATGTGTCACGGCTGTGTTTATACGGGTATCTTTCACTTGACTATATAACGCACTCTACTAGCAGCACTTCATGTCGTTCCATACCCATAAAATAGAAATGCCATATCGAGCTTTTCCGGAACGGGTAGGTCCACGAATTCTATCGCTTGAAAGCGTTTATTGCTTTAGAGCAAGTGATTACTTCAGTGGTCGAAAAAAAAGAACGATCTTAATGAGCAAAACTTCGAGGTTTACCGGAAAACTAGGATCGAGAATCGGGGATCGAAAATCGGGGATCGAGGATCGGTTAAAAAAAACTTGAAATAAAATAAGTTTTAAATAAATCGTGGATCGTGGGGATGTCATCCTGGACCGTAGACTGTAGATAAATTTCACAGAACATAACCTCGTTCGCTGTACTGAGAACTAAATTAAAGTAGACTTCTCCGAGTCTGACTGAGTCAGTGATTGTTCTGACGAAAAAGTGAAATTTTCCTGGAAAATGAAAGGCTACTGTGATAAAATGCATGCTGTGTACAGCTCTAAAAATTGTACTCTAAGAAACATGAACTGTACGGAGATATCAAAAGCAGATACTAAGGTGGATTTTCCCAAAAATGTTACCTTTTTTTGTGAGTGTAACTCTGTCAGGATTGGTCAGAATATCCAAAACGATGTTCGCTGGAAAGATCTGTCTTTGCTGACGTTGTTGCTTACCGATTTATTAACTTAAACTAAAAGCTAAATGGTTCCAGGGAGGAATGTATACATCGTTCCATATGGGTCGTATACAACCCTAGCCGTCCGAAAAGGGCTAACATAAAAAATTGCATTTGCCTCTTTTTCACGTTGCACACCTGTTTCTTGTTGAATTTGGCAAATTTGACTTTTTTTATGAGGAAAAAAGTCAATTTGAAACAAAATGGTGACTTTCTATAAATGTAACAGCGTTGAGGATGCAATTGCAAGAGCCCAATGATTGTTTACTGTTTACATGGGCAAACCGGTCTGTTCACGGTTTGGGCAGGTGAATTTCGTCTCGGAATCGCACTCAGGAGTTCCATTTACCGAAAAACCGCCGCGAAAGGGTGAAACTGGTATCAAAGATGGGTTTGAAGAAATGGAACACGGATTTCCTTTTGAAATATTACGACCGGGAAAATTGGACTGCGTTAATTTTTCGGACGTTATGTTCCTTCCAAGAATTTCTAATTTTTCACCGACACGACTCCAAAAGTCGTGTTCCATTTACTTTTCATACTGATTTTTAGGGAATATTTTTGTAAATGGTAAACAGAAACAGAAACAGTCTAACAGCACTGACGCCAATTTTCGTTTAAAAGCGTCCGAGAGCGCGTTCTATTTTGTATTATTACTGGGCTGCCTGTGGCACGGCTAAGTTTTAAAATGGGCTTGGATTTCTGTTCTGGCACAATCGCACTCTTGCGTGTTCAGCGCGTGCGCAAGACATAAGAGTACGCATGGAATTTCACCGGCGAAAAATGTCTGATTGGTCGACTCGCGACCACAGTGACATTGCCAAATTCAAAATGGCGGCACTACCTCCATCGTTTGTTTATTCCAGTGGAAAGAAGATTAATTGCGGCTTAATATGAGTTGCAAATGCATATACGGATATTTTTAGAATAGCCTAGACTTTTTATTATCCTTTTTCACCTATTCCTATGGGATTCGTTCCCTGCGATGCTCGCGTTTTGGCTGGTTCACCAGATTCAACTTTGGACTCTTCACGATCACGACGGACAACAATATTTTTGATGAAAGCCGGTTCACTAAAAAGAACGGCCTTTGTTCACAGCTCTATGCAGCAGAGAAATAAGACACTATGGGTCCTTTGGAATTGCTTAGACACCTGGAAGTTATTTTATTATTTTATTTTTTTTTTACCGAAAAGATACAATAAAATTATGTTTTCTCCAGCAAGACTTTCTAATTTATAAAAAAAGCTTGAACATGAGCTAAATGAACTGTAGTGTCTGCATTCATGTTCTTTTCATTGCGATTTTAATATCAAAACTTTAAAGCCGTCTATGACCGAGCAGGTTTTTTTCTTTTCAATGGTTACTGTGCTTGATCTGAATAAGACAATGACATTTTTAAAATCAGGGGAATACCATATAATTATAAAAGAAGAGAACTTTGATTGCAAATGTGTTAGTTAGAAAAAATACTGATTATACTACATGATCTTTCACTATATAGGTTAGAAAAGTGATGCGTAGTCAAAACTGCTAAAAAGGAGTAAAAACCCAGATGTTTCCATTAATAAATTTTATTAACACTGTCAGGGACATGTACTTTGCTTGAGTACACATTTGTTCGTCAAAAATCGTCTTTGTGAAGCTGCACTTTGTTTGATTCAGGAGTCAATCAATCTTTTCTGAAGAGAAATGAACAATAAAGTATGTTAACATGTCACTTCTTCAACACTGCCTTAGCCAACAACTAAGAAGAAACTAAACTTCATATCAAAAAAACAAAGTGAAAAATACTTCACTGTGAACTAACAACCCCTTCAAATATATATCACATTAAATTCATGCAAGATGTAGACCTGGTGAGAAGTTTATAGGAAAAGAAACAAACGATAATTACAATGAAACTATAATGTTTGAATGAGATCTGTATTTGAGTGTTCTCTCATAATTCTGACAGAAGATCAAAATTGGAAACTGCATAACCTAAACAACTGCATTCATCAGCATGATCCAACTAAAATTTCATTAAGACTCAAATTTTACTCCAAACTTTAAACTCTTGTAAGTTTAATTTGTGAGGATTATTTTTTTCTTGGAAAGAACTTTTGAATACTTATGATAGCATGTTAACTCTATCATTCATTAATAACTTTGCGCCAAAAAAAATTAAGCCGAAAACGATGGACAGAAAAACAAAAGCATTCACAGGAATATTACCCTGTTCATCTCCTTCCAGGATCCAATTTTCAAGCAAAGAAGCACCCCCCACAGAAAGCCTTGTGTGCAAAAATTTAGTACTAAAAAATTGTACACGGAGGAAATCATGTCCGTAAGTGCGGTTCCTAAAGAAGTAACTCGTTGCGTGGATAATCCCAAGCCAAATTTCAGGGGCACCCAACGAGAATGTAGTTCAAAAGCACTTAAACATAGCATTCTTAAAACTATTTTAGTACACGTATTTAAACGGTAGATAAAGGCATATTTTTATCCCCTAAAAATTTTTCATCTGTTCGGATTTCCTAGCTGAAAGTCTAGTGATCCGAAAATTATAGGGATCAAAACTTACCTTTTCGAAAATTTCAGCCAGAAAAAAGGCTCCCGAAAATTCTAGGTAACCTTTTTAGGGTAAAAATCCGTTAAAAATATGCAATTATACCATTTTTTAGATGTTCGAAAATCCTAGGAGAGGCAGGCAAGCAAGAAATTTTACAACAAATGTTCCGAAAATTCTACATCTCAAATCGTCTTCCGAACAGATATTTTTCCGAAAATTGTCGTTGGGTGCCCCTGAAATTTATAAGCAAAATAATCTAAACTTCGATCCTTCAATTATAAAAATGCAAGCCTCAATGTACAGCAGCTGTGCGCATTGCAAACAGAATTTTTTTCGCAAATCAGAATGTTGCTGGACGTATCGAACTGTAGCTCCAAGACACATTTTCTCATTTGACAGCTCGCATAAAACTCAAATTTCTATATGGTAACATACAAAGCTGTAATAACGTGCAACAACAATGAAATTCGCATCGATCGACAAAATCACGTTTCGAACTACGCACTTTAGAAAACTGCCTCAACCCGGCCGCTTTCGATCCACTAGTCACAAGCCAATTTACACAGCAAGACAATCGCTAAGAATATTTCTTTGCCTTTTTTATAATTTCCTTTTGTACCGAGTGACACGAGATTAAGTTGAACCAAGCGTAAGCGTATTTTTCTGCTTTAAACAGTGTAAACATGCGGAGATTAAGCATCTAAATATAGTTTTTCCAGCAACAAGTTAAGAGTACACACTAAGTCATATTAACAAAACAAAGCCCAAAAATGTCTGTCCCTCTACTTTTTTTTGTTGAATCCGTGATAAGAAATTTGATCTAAACAACAAAAACATTTTGGATAGCATTGTAATACGCTCTTCGATCAACAGTCGAATGTTATCGAATGTTAGATTCACAATCAAAGTCGAATTTTGACACAAAAACGGGATACACATTTAACAAAACTGTCGCTTCCGTGCAACTCGGTACAAGCTAATTTATATACCAAAACAAAGCCCAATAATTTTTCTTCCACTACTTTATAATTTCTTTTTGTACCGAGTTGCACGGAACATGCAGTAAACAAAAAGAGCAAAAATTACCCACCTTTTCGGCATGTCTTCCACATGCAAACCAGAAAAACACTGAATCAGTCTCTGCCAATGGGATTTTTCGCCAGTTTCAGGACGCTATATTCTCTAGAGAACACACTTACGTCAAAACTTTGACCAAAATATTTTTTGATCTCTTACAGTGGCAAGAAATTGCAACGCTGTCACTGCCAAAAAAAGCTGCCATCGCTCCTTTCATCTCAACAACATTTCCCAGGCATTTTTGCCTCGGAGCCAATGACATTGCCCGAAATAGATCACGTGTAATTTTTTCCAGAGCATGCGTAGACATTTTTCGCCGGTGAACGCATGGAATAGGTCGGAAGACTTCAGCTGAGTACATTCTAAGGAGCTCAAAGCGACTCGAAGCTATTAGCAATCTATCTTCGGTGGAAGCATAAGAATGCCAAAACTGCGAATGTAAACGCTGTTGATGGTAAGGCCACAGTAAAAGATGGCAAGAGTACATTTTGGAAGTGGCTCGTATAGTTCATGAACTATACGAGAGACCCACTTACAAGCGAACTCTTCCGAGTGAATCTTTTGTCGAGAAACCTTGTGTATTAAGTTAGCTACCTACTGAGTTAGAAGCGCTAAGAGAATCTCCCGAATCAACTGTTAAAACCTTGAAACTGTTGACTACGTAAACTGGATCAGTGAAATCCAACAGTGTTTCTGATCAACACAACAGCCTTACAGAAGAATTCAGTACTTCAATCGCTAGTTTTTGGGTAACAATATCATTGCTTTTGTATTGATTTCATTGATTTTATTTTCTTTCTTTATTTTTATTATCACTTATGCACCTATTGTAATCGCGTTTTTAGTGATCAATCATCTCATGTCGTGTGTAGATATTTATACAGAGGCTGTTGTTATTCAATTTTTAAAGAATGGCATGTGATTTATTAGACAAAACAAATCAATTGGCCGGAAAAGTTTACGCACGGTATCGATTCCGAGGTAACAATAAAGGTGAAAGAAGATATAAGATCTCGCTAAGAAAGGTATGTTTTCTTGCGAGGAAAGATAAACAACAAAATCGTGAGCCTAGTCCTTTTCAGACCGAAATGACGCATTTCCCTACCCTTTCATATACTTCAGCTAGGGAAATCTCTACCTTTTTTATACGTGAAGCCTAAAAAATGTACCCCTTTCGCGTATCTCCCCCCCCCTCCCTCCCTACCTCCCCCCATGATTATTCAAAAAATTGAACAAGTCAATTTTAATCCGGTCGGTTCGCAGTGTTTTAAGTCATACCTCACAAAAATACTACTTATAACAAAAAAAACTCTGTCCATGTCGAACCAATTTGGTTTAGTTTAGAGAATTTAACTCTGTTGGGCCGCTCTAACTAAGCTCAATGGTATTGCAGGCGATTACGGAAAATTTCAGATGCGCTGAAACTAGAGTTACCGTGTGGCAGGAAATTTTTGCGGGTTCTCATTTTTGCGATTTTTGTAGCGATCCAAAAAAAGTTCCCTCAAAAAAATTACCGCAAACATTTTTCACGCAAAAATTTACTCCAGAGTAAACATACTCTAACTAAAATACTCTACACAAAAATACAGAACTAAGAAATCGTGTATGTTCAATCACAACTTGCCTCTTTCATTCAGAAACTAAATGGTACACAATGAGATACCGGTTTTACACAAAGTACCCATTACCCGTAGTACTATTTGAAAATATGTACCGTACTTCTATTGCACCCTGATTGCACGTACTTAACAAGAACGAAAATAGTTCCAATGCTGGGTACTGGTTCCCTGCTAGCAGGGATCTCTCATTTTTCCTCTCATTTTTGCCTCGTCGTGAGATACCTCTGCTGGCCGGGAAGGTACTGGGTATTTTTTGAAAATCGCAAAAATTAATTCTCATCGAGAAAAGCCAATGTGTCCTGATCCCAAAAATTAGTTTCCGCAAAACAGAAAAATCACCAATCCGCAAAAATAAACTCCCGCAAAACTTTCGTGCCACACGGTATACCCACCTAGCTTGTTGGTATCGACCATCAATAACGTTGGAATTATCAATCATCCAATTATAGTCTCAGTTCAAACAGTTTAATGAGACCCGTGGGTTGGGGTGGTGTCCGGGATGGGAAGGGTATTGCAGGGTTATTTCTTCCTTTCATACGCTGTCAGCTGTCTGTTGTGGTGAACTTCTCGTTTTCATACAACATATTATTTCTATCTAGTCTAGGTTTTATGGCAGCCCAGTATGCACCTACTGTCGCACTTTGTAACAATCGTCGCACTTTGTAATACCAGTCGCACTTTGTAATAAAATTGTCACACTTTGTAATACCTGTCGCACTTTGTAATAACACTTGTCGCACTTTGTAATAACAGACCATCGCACTTTGTAATATAAAAAGCTGTCGCACTTTGTAATAAACTTGAAATAGATGGTCGGAGGACAAGTAAACCCAGTAATTAGTGTCATCATCGACAACAACAACAACGACAATAATATTGATGATAATAATAATAATAATAATGATAATAATAATAATAATAGTACCTATACAGGCATAATGCAGCTTTGAAGATTCTGTTTTTTGAGCTCCTGCGAGAGCATGGGTTAATGGAAGAGGTTCCACCATGGTACTCACCGGTGATGCCAAAACCAGCCTACCAGAACACCACGAGTGAGGCGTTTTGGGATATTCCCATCTATGCAGAGCACAACGAAGTTAGAGCAAATCGGATCGACGCGCGACTTGTCAACCACGAGGGGAAAGAAGTCTGCACGATTGAAATGAGCTGCCCATGGATTGAGAGTAGAGCTAAGAAAGATGAGGAAAAGACACTCAAGTATGGGCCCATGATGTGGGAGCTGAAGCAGAGATACAATGGTTACAGGGTTGAACAGTACAACGTAATAATTGACGTACTGGGGGGTTACTCTAAACACCTAGAGAAGTCGGTGAGGAAGCTACTTGGAGCGAGAGCACGGAGCGTACTTGAGCGGATGCCGAAGTCGGTCATCTCAAACACTTTAAACATTGCAGGAACATTTAAGATAAATACCTAGTTAGGGCGCTATGGACTTCAGTTTTTAGGTTTTTGTTTTTTCTCTAGAAATCTAGAAACACAAGCTTGCTGACGTTTTTACTTAGATTTTTTAGAACATTAGAGTGTGATATTATTATAAATATGTTTTTAGTAGAGATAGCGAAGGTTTTACAGAGTATCAGAATTTAATAATATTCTAAATTGGCTTTTTAAGTAGAGAGATTTATATCACTATGTATAAGCTTTTAGTAGAGATAGCGAAGGTTTTACAGAGTATCAGAATTTAATAATATTCTAAATTGGCTTTTTAAGTAGAGAGATTCATATCACTATGTATTTTAGGATTGTATTAGGTTTCGTATCGACCTTTTTTTACTTCTAAGTATAGCATCTCAATTGGTGTAGGTTACGCTATGCGCCCTATACTACTCACAATGTGAACAGCATTCCAAAGTTTCATACTGCGACATAATAATAATATATAGATTTAGCCAGGGCTAAAAGCGAGGCTCCCATTAATAAATTTATAATTTAAATTAAACAATAACCTTGTATTCGAATTCCACAATTCAGTTAACTTTAGAGCACATTTATGTGACTTTTGAGGGAAAGGCCACCTGATTTTAGAGAAAAATAATTTGCAAACAGCCCAAGAGTGAACCAAATCTTACATCGAGTTGATAGCCTCATATGTACACCCAAAAACTGGTAATCATCTTCGATCACATTTAAGAGCCATAATGGCTCTTGATCACCGTAGATTAATTAGTGGAAAAAAAATCAGGCTAACTTTTTTGCGTTCAACAAGTTTACTTTGCAAAATCTTGTCAACAAATCTGGGTGCGTGTAAACCAACCTTTTATACCATTTATACATCACATCTGAGGTGAAACAGTAGTATGAGGCACTGTTTTTATCATACCGGCAGACCTCGGACAGAAAGCAGTATTTCACAATACAAATTGCACTAATTCAATATTCATAAACTGTTAAAAAAATTTCCAAAATCACCTATACGGCCATCCGGTTCTCACTTTTGTAGTGCGAGCTGTGGCGAGTGTTTGAATGAACATTAACAGAGTTACGCTCCAACATTATAAAGAATTTATTCTGTTTATTTTTTATTTAATGGTTTATTAACGCCCGGCATTTTGAGTACTCTGCAAGCGATGTTCACTGAACGACTGAAAACAATCGGCACAGCGATTAAAATTACAAGAGAGACTACTAACAATCAATAAAAGAAATATAATTCGGTGAAACATATACAGAACCAACAATTTTCATTCAGGAAGACAAGTATTAAAGTATCCCTAAAAATCCTGAGTCTTCAAGCTTCAAGCTTAAGTTTATTAAGCCGGCTTCCAGGTGTTTGCCTTTTTCAAAGACGAACTCGAGGCAAGAAAATCGCTCAAAGCTTTCTTTTCCGGCCAGAATTATAACTAAATATTCTTTGGAACGTTTTCTTTCTATTTGCGGTGAGAAACTGTCTAAAGGCTTTTTAAAGTTCTGTAAGCTTATATCAAACCTGATACTCGGTCAGATCATTGTCTCAAATCTTACAAACGTGCATAAACTAAATGACCGCATAAACTCCGCTCGACTTTATTAAATTGGATCCAAAAAAACAAACATCAAATACAATAATTTCTCTGGCTTACCATTCGAGATGCAGCTCCTGAAAGGTATCAAGAAAAGCCAGTATCGCTTCAGACTTTGCAATCCTCTTACGCATCAAGCAAGGTGAAAACGAAAACGATGCCACCCGAAATCGGATTTCCGACTTTGACAAGCGACGTATTCCTCAACCAAAAACCCAATAAACAAACTAGCCATGAATAACAGAGGACTCCTGATAGCAGCTGAATTTCATTTTGCACATCCAGTGGAAAAAGACAGTTGACACAAAACTCTGTCAGCTTCAGCTGTCAAAGTAAACAAGATTCAAGATGCTGCATAAATTTTCCGCATGAACTCACCTGTCAAATTTTGACCAATCAGAGCATAAAAATTGGACGTAGAGCGTGACCAACACGTGACCATGGTGAGAAAAGTCAAAAGCAACTGTCTTCCCTGCCTGTAACAGCTGGCTGAATTTTCGCGTCCGAGGTCAGTTTGCAATCAAAATTTTAATTGTGTAGCACAGAAACACAACATATTTCATATGAATTTTGAAAAAACTTGAACTTGAGCCTGCGATCACTTGAAAACTAGTAACTTGTCAGCGGATAACTTCAAAAAAATACTTGACCTCGATGGGTCGACACCTGAGCCCGCGATACGGTCAAGTGATACTGGTCAGCGGGTACCCTGTTTTGACAGCTGTCAATTGATCAAAACATTGATGTCCAATATGTGTGCATTATCAGTTTAACTAGTAAAAGTATGAGATTGAACATTGTTCGCGATCTAGTAAAACAATTAACTGGTCAGCGGACAGCTTCCAAATAAATCACGTCACCTCGATGAGTTGACACATGAGCCCGCGATATGGTCATGGGATACTTGTCAGTGGCTATCCTGTTTTGACAGCTGTCAATTGACCATATTGTGAATGTCCTAAAATCCTATATTAAAGATGTGGACTTGCCAAGACACGCCTGAGACACCCCTCCGTTCCTTTTGATAGTCTCCCCTACCCCACCCGTACAATCTGTAGACGCGTACGTACGTACGTACGCTCGGTCAATCACGTGACAACCAAACGAAAAGAGGTTGACCATATTCCATGAGTATGGGGCTCTGTCCCACGCGCGCTTCGCGCGCGCGGGAGCCCCGCTAATAATAAAGCCAGAATCGAAAACCAAAATGTATCATCCAAATGCAGAATATGTGGTAGCCACGATGAAACTGTGCAGCATATTTCGTGTAGTTGCCCCAAGCTTGCACAGTCAGAATATAAAAAGAGGCATGATGTTGTTGGGCGGGTCATTCATTGGGAGGTGTGCAAGGAATATGAAGTTGAGTGCAGTGACAAATGGTATGAGCATTCCCCAAAAAGCGTAGAAGAGAATGAGGAGGTTAAACTGTTGTGGGACTTTACCATCCAAACAGGCAGTGAAATCCATCACAGGAGGCCAGACATTGTAATTCAGAAAAAGGAGGCAAAGGAAACAATCATTGTGGACATAGCTGTTCCCGGAGATAGTAATATTCTGCAGAAAGAAACTTAAAAGTGTGAAAAGTACCAAGACCTGGCAAGAGAGATTCAAAGGATCTGGAAATCAAGGACAAAAGTGGTGCCAGTGGTTGTAGGTGCATTGGGTTCAGTGTCAAAGAGGCTGGCAGGCCACTTGGAGCAACTAGGAATTAAAAACCGAACAAGAACGATGCAAAAGTCGGCACTCCTAGGATCGGCACATATCCTCAGAAAGGTGCTGGAAGTCTGAGGTCTCGGGATGAGACTTGACTGGATATTTCTCCCCAGGGAAAATCCCCTGTGCTAAACTTTACATAATAATAATAATAATAAAGTAAAAACTTGCAAGAGGTGACAGGCCGCACATCTTCACCGGCGTGAAACCTTTAAAAACCTTTTACATATTGCTCCATTGAGGAGAACTCTGTCAGGGATCTTACAGTTTAAAATTTGAACCATGATATAGCTTATATATAGCGGACCAAGATACGGCTCGGTACAGTTTATGTTCAGCAAGGGAAAATTGTGTAAGTTGAGCAGAACCTTTAAAATGTACAACAGACAATTTGTTCAGTTCGCGGCCCGTTTATAAGATTTGTCTACTCAAAAATATAATAATTTTTCCATAGCTGCTGTAATCTTAGGGTATCTGCTTTTAATATCTCCGTAAAGTTTAGGTTTACGCGATCTCAGAGAACAATGTTCAGCTGTACACAGCACGTAGCCTTTAAATATATCCAGATCTAACACTGGTTTTGTGTATTTATCACAATGATGCCGTTTCATGTAGGTTCCAGCGTATTCGAAATTTCCACAACATTCATTAGTAGTGGTCATCGTGGCACAATGACGTGATATGCAATGTTTTAAAGAACATTTTAGTGCGAAAATAATAGTGACAATAATGATGATGATGACAATGATTGTGGCACCAGGTTCTGCTCTGAGTTTGTGATTTTCATTTGGTTTTATGAAATACAGTATAGCCAAGAGACTATAAAGGGGACAGAGAGGGCATCCCCCATATACACCCTGTTCCATAGGTAATTCGTCTCGAGTTATTTTTAGAATCGGGATAAAGTTACCTCGCGCGAGGCGTGGATGTTTCGTGGAGGTTTCGCATGACCAAACGCCGTGCAAAACATGTCGGGCGAGATTCAATGAAAGCGTAAAAAGATCGAGAGCATTCCTGAATATTGAAGCGAAATGAGTCGGCGCTCACCTGGGAAAAAGGAATCGCTGGACTCTTTGACAACCCGTGAAATCAGTTTAACTCGAAGTTGTCGTAACCTCAGTGCTTTAATAAAATGAGAAATTTCGCCGTTCTATTGAAACCGGTCGTTTGTACAATTTAGGGAGTTTAAGATCCAACGACGCGGACGACAACTAGAACGTGGGGACTTTTAAGCGGTCAGCGAGCCAAGATGGCTGCCTAATTTTGTGCTCTACAAATTTATTGCAATCAAGGTTATATTCTCTCGTATTTTTCCATTATGGGACCAAAAAGGAAACCTCCTATGACTAATGATGCTATCGACCCAACTAATTCGACTTTTGAAGATCACTGGGATAAATTAGAGATCAAACTTAACGAGTGGGTTAAATCATCACTCCCGGGCCTCGTTACGAGCATTATGCAATCTCATGTCACTAAAATCGTCGACGACTATATCTCATCGACTGAGTTTCAAGATCTCTGGCTGATAGTATCAACTTCGATGCCGCCGGTTTGGAAACTCAACTTGGCTCATCGGCAAAAAAGTTAAACGAACTAATTAATTCAAATCAAGCAAAGATAGCCAAACTGGATGAAGAGTTAACCAAACTTAAGAATAATCTAGCGCTGAAAGACAGAGCCATAGTAGGTCTTGAAGATGACAATTATAGACTATCACAAGAAGTAGACGACTTGGAGCAATACACAAGAAGAACCAATGTTCGCATCTATGGCGTTGCTGAACAGCCAGAAGAGAACACTGATAATCTTGCAGTCGACTTCTTCAAATCTGAACTCAACGTGGATGTTGCTTCAAATGACATAAGTAGATCTCATCGTGTAGGCAAGAAATCTGGCGCCAAACCAAGACTTATCATTGTGCGGCTTACTAAGCATAATACCAAAGTTGCGGTCATGTCTCGCCGACGTGTGCTCAAGGAACATAAACGTCCATTCAACCTTCAAGAGGATTTAACCATCAATCGCCGCGAAATTCTCAAATACTTAAACAAGGATATTGAAGAAGGCATTGTCAGCAAAGTCTGGACTGTGGATGGCGTAATATGTTTTCGGCCCTCTGGTGACAGCTCAGTCATCGAACGCTGTACTTCTTTAGAGGATTGTCAGGAGATCATAGCTAAGTATTGCGAATAGTCTGAACTTGTGTTTATTTACTTGTA
>CALNXK010000173.1:257500-305000 GCA_942486035.1 Porites lobata | reverse complement strand
ACAACACTATACTAAGAACCTTTGTAACAAATACTTAAAACTGTATTCAAATGGTCGGTTACAAAAAACATTACTCAACATTTATCACAGCGCATAGAGAGTTTGATACTAAGGTTCATGCATTGAAAAGAACGGCTGCTTTTGAGAACAAAAAGCAAGGGCACTCAACGAGAACATAGTTCAAAACCACTTAAACAGAGCATTGTTGAACGTATTTTAGTATGTAAACAATAGATATATGCATATTTTAATCCCCTAACATTTTTCATCTGTTCGGATTTCCTTGCAGAAAGTCTAGTGATCCGAAAATCATAGTGATCAAAACTTACCTTTCGAAAATTTCAGCCAGAAAAAAGGCTCCCGAAAATTCTAGGTGACCTTTTTAGGGTAAAAATCCGTTAAAAATGGGCAATTATACCATTTTTTAGATGTTCGAAAATCCTAGGAGAGGTACGCAAGCAAGAAATTTTACAACAAATGTTCCGAAAATTCTAGATCTCAAATCGTCTTCCGAACAGATATTTTCCGAAAATTGACGTTGGGTGCCCCTGAAAAAGAAGAACGCTCTTAGTAGCTTGCTTGAAGATACGTTTTGTTGTCAAAAGCGCCGGTGCTGTGCTACTAATTTTTCGTTTGGAATACAAAACGAGTGTTATATGTCACACTGTAAATACTCAAAAGGCAAAAAATGCAAGAAGAGACAGGCCGCTCATCTTAGCTTCAAACCGTTGTGAAACCTTTGAAAACCTTCAACATATTGATGCTCCAGTGAGAACTCTTTCAGGGATTTTACACTCACAAAATTGAACGATGATTTTTATCAGTATCAGGGGCCCAGTATAAATATATATAGCTTCTTTGTAGCGGACCAAGATACGGCTCGAGACAGTATATGTATGTTCAACACAGGAAAATGTGTAAGTTTAGCAGAACCTTATACAATAGACAGTTCATTCAGTTCGTGCGTATTCCTGCTTAATTTGTTACCCGTTTTATAAGATATCAAAATCCCGTGAAAGTAATTACATTTCCCATAGCTGCTTAACATCTGCTTTTAATATCTCCATACAGTCTCAGAGTACAATGTTTAGAGCTGTACACAGCATGCATTTTATCACAGTATCACTGGGATAAAGCGTTTCATTTTCCAGGCAAACTTCGCTTTCTCGTCAAAACAATCACTGACTCAGTCAGACTTGGAGTAGTTTGCTTAAATTTACTGTTCAGTAGAGCGAACGGGGTTATGTTCTGTGAAAGTTATCTACATTCTGTGGCCCACATCACCACCATTTATTTATTCATTTTATTTTCAATTTGTTTAAGCCGATCCTCGATCCCCTATTCTCCATCACCGATCCTTGATCCTCGATCCTGATTTTCCAGTAAAACTCGAAGTTTTACTAATTCAGATTACTTTTTTTTTTCGACCACTGAAGTACTTGTTCCAAAGTAATCAACGCTTTCAAGCGATAGAATCCGTGGACTGACCCGTTCCAGAAAAGCTCGATATGAGATTTCTATTTTATGGATATGGAACGACATGAAGTGCTGCAAGTAGAATGCGCTACAATCAAGTACAAAGCTACCCGAATAAACACATCCGTGACACATACGTAACGTTAGGGTGGATTTCCACCAAGGCCATCCCCTTTTTTTAGTCGAGCTTGCTTGAGCAGAACGAGACTCTTAAAATGCAGTCGTTTTTTTTCGTCGGTGGGACCTAGTTTGTAGGCCCCGCGTTCCTAGCAAAGACCGTGGAAACTGGGGATAAGAATCGTGACGACTTTCATTGTATGGAAATGAGTCTCGTGATGAGAATGCAGTTTGTTTTCGGTGATGACTGAAATGGCGCATGTAAGTTTGACAATGACTTAATTTTCCTCGAATGGAGGCCCTTGATTTGCAGGCTCTTTAAAAAGGAAATATCCCCAAGCAAGATGAGAAAATATTATAGCGGGGAAATCCTCAGGATTTTGTGGCTTTTTAAGGCGTTATGTTTCTCAGAATATAGTCGCAATGAGAGGAAATGTACGGTTAAATAGATTCACTTTGTTTTATGTATTTAATTGATAGATTTTCGCATTTGTTACGATGTGAAGTCGTGTTGCACTTCATAAATACTTGACATATGAAGTATCCACTGTCACGTAATTTTTACGTGCGCACGTGCGAAAACGTTGCGTTCGCAAATAAATTAAAGGCAATGTATGAAAGGCCGCACGTACAATTATGTAAGCGTAAAAGTAGAACTCGCTTAATTTGACGTTTAATCTCAATACTTTATGTCTTACCTCCATTTGATTTACGTGATTAAAATTTACGTGCGTTAACGTGCGGAGCCATAAACGCATCAGTGGAAATCCATCCTAACGTGTCACGGATGTGTTTATACGGGTAGCTTTGAACTTGAGTAACCGCACACTCTACTTGCAGCACTTCATGTCCGTAGTTAATAGAAATCCCATATCGAGCTTTTCCGGAACAGGTTGGTCCAAGAATTCTATGGCTTGAAAGCCTTGATTATTTTGGAACAACTGATCACTTCAGTGGTCGAAAAAAAAAGAATAATCTTAATAAGCAAAACTTCAAGGTTTACTGGAAAATCAGGATCGAGGATCGAGAAATCTGCGATCGAGGATCGGTTAAATAAATAAATAAATAAATCGTGGATCAGTGGTGATGTGGGCCGCAGACTGTAGATAAATTTTACAGAACATAACCCCGTTCGCTGTACTTAACACTAAATTCAAGTAAACTAATCCGAGTCTGTCTGAGTCAGTGATTGTTTGGACGAGAAAGTGAAATTTTCCAGGAAAATGAAACGCTTTATCTCGGTGATACTGTAATACAAGAGAAAACTAGTAATGCTGACCTTTTTATCGTGTCGTAAACTAAGGTTCTTACCTACCCACCTATCTACCTACCTATCTATCTATCTATCTATCTATCTATCTATCTATCTATCTATCTATCTATCTGTCTATCTATCTATCTATCTATCTGTCTGTCTGTCTGTCTGTCTGTTTGTCTAACAGCAGTGTGTAGTAGAGGGCTGTGTATCTAAGCCCCAGTTGATAAGTTGTAGAGTTTCACAGGGTTCAATTTTAGGCCCTTTGTTGTTTTTAATATATATCAATGATCTCCCTGGATGTCTTCTCCATACCAAAGCACACATGTATGCCGATTATACCACGATATATGCGTCCTCTGTATCCACTGCTGAACTATATGCCACGGTAAATAATGACCTAACTCTCGTTAGGGACGGGCTTCTTGCAAATAAGTTTAAGCTTAAATGTCACTAAAACGGAGTAAATGTTCTTAACAACTACCTTCAAATTATCTAACTTAGAAAGAGACTTTCCAATTACGATTGGCAACAATCATGTTAAGCGAGTCCGAACAACAAACTATTTAGGAATTCACTTAGATGAAAATCTTAAATGGAACGAGCATGTTGACAAACTTTGTTCAAAAGTCAATCGATCCATCAGTGGTCTAAAACAGGCATGTGATTATGTACCATTAGATGTTCTAAGTACTATTTACAAATCTCTTATCCAGCCTGTGTTCGACTACTGCGACGTTGTTTGGGACAATTTAGACCAGGGACTTGCCACTAGGATCCAGAAATTACAAAATCGTGCTGCACGCATAATAACCTTTCAAGGTTATGACATTCGTTCAGGACAAACATGAAAACAACTAAACTGGGAAGAGCTTGCCTCAAGGCGTCAAAGGCACTCAAGTCTATTAATGTATGATACAGTGAATGGAAATGTACCTAGTTACTTAAGCGATCTTTTCTCGAATGTCTGTAAGAACAACCCTTATAACTCTATGCTAAGAAATACGGAATATAATGTTGTACTGGACCACGTTCCAAAAACAGAATATTATAAAGGAGGGTCTTTCTCATACAGAGGAGGAATGCTGTGGAATTTACTACCAAATGACATAAAAGCGTCCGAATCTAACGCTATCTTTAAAAGAAAACTGGCTAGTAGGCAGGCAAACTGTTGACTACATTTTACTATATTTTATTATTTGTACAGATTTTTAGTGTAGTTGTACAGTTTTTACTTCTGTTTCTATACGGCTTTCATGTAAAGAAGTTATGTAACTTATGAAACTACCGTATTCAAATAAAAGTGAATCAATCAATCAATCTGTTTGTCTGTCTGTCTATCTGCCTATCTATCTATCTATCTATCTATCTATCTATCTATCTATCTAAAATGCATGCTGTGTACAACTCTAAACATTGTACTCTGAGACTGTACGGAGATATTAAAAGTAGATACTAAGCAGCTATGGAAAATGTCGTTACTTTCATGCGATATTGATATCTTATAAAACGGACAACAAATTCAGTAGGAATACGCGCGAACTGAATTAACTGTGTGTTGTATAAGGTTCTGTTAATCTTACACTTTTTTCTCGTACTGAACATATTCTGTACCGAGCCGTATCTTGGTCCGGTACAAAGAAGCTATGTATATTTATACTGACAGAGTCATGGGCCCCTGATACCGATAAAAATCATCGTTCAATTTTTCGTGTGTAAAATCCTTGAAAGAGTACTCCTCAATGGAGCAATATCAATATGTAGAAGGTTTTCAAAGGTTTCACACCGGTTTAAGGCTAAGATGTGCGGTCTGTCTCTCCTTGCAATTTTTACTTTTTGAGTGTATACATTATGACATACAACACTCGTTTTGTATTCCAAACGAAAAAGTAGTATAACAGCACCGGGGCCTTTGACAACGAAACTCATCTCCAAGCAAGCAAGACTCAACGCTACTAAGAGCGTTCTTGTTTCCGTTTAGAGTCGAATGAGTTTCCTGAGATTGGGTCAGTCGGTCGGATTAAAAACAATAATAATAATAATAATAAATCATAAGAAGTCTTTGAATAGGTTGTTTCTACTTTTATGCTTACGTGCGACCTTTCATACACTGCCTTTATTTTATTTGCGAACGTAAATTTTACGCACGTACGCACGTAAACATTACGCGGCAGTGGAAATCCACCATAATAGGTAGTTTAAGTTGCTTCCAGAAGTAAATACTTCATATCTCAAGTGTTTATAAAGTGCAACACGACTTCACATCTTAACAACTGTGAAAATCTATCAATCAAATACATATGACAAAGTGAATCTATTTAACCGCAGGGTTCCAGTAATTGCGTCAATATTCTGAGAAACGTAACGCCTCAATATACCATAAACAGGATTTCCCCGCTATAATATTTTCTCATCCTTCGCGGTATTTACTTTTTAATACGCGTTCATGTCGTGCATAATTACTCGAAAAGCAAGGGCCTCGATTCGGGGAAATTACGTCATTGCAAAACTTACATGCGTCATTTCAGTCATCGCTGAAAATAAACCGCATGCTTATCACAAGACTCATTTGCATACATTGAAAATCATCACGATTCTTATCCCCAGTTTCCACGGTCTTCGCCAGGAACGCGTGTCCTACAAACTAGGTCTCAGACAAAAAAAAAAACAGAAACGCCTGTATTTTTAGTCTCGCTCTGCTAAAGCAAGCTCCACTAAAAATTTGCGCTTGAGAAGCGCGTGTGACAACTGCTGAAGAGTAAAATGCATTTTTAACGGATTTGAATTCTTTAAAATGCATTGCAATGTTTCTCGATGTTTCTTAACGTATTTTTAACCTTTCCCATGAATGCGTGCAATTTCGTCAAATGATGAAGAATTATCAACACTCTGGCAATGTTACCATCTTTTTTTGCGTGATGATAAAAAATGACAGCTAAAGGTCAACGTGGGACACGTAGTCACTCCAACACGTCCTTTTTACAAGGCACTGCAAATGGTCTAGTCTCCTTTGCAGCCGGGCGTCGATAAAAGCCGGAACACGGAACATTCCGGAACATGCCGAAACATCCCGGAACATGAAAACATAAAAGTAATTTTCGTGAAAATAAAATGAAATAAATAATAATAATAAAATCATTTTTGTAAAAATTAACAATAACGTAAGATAAAAAAAAAAAAGATAAAAAAGGAAAAATAAGGAAATAAAGAAAAAGAAACTCGTATCATCTCCGAGTATGAGAAAACAATATTTTGTCGCAAATAATTTGTTGGGCAAGTGAGGGTCCATGCAAATGACAGTAATGAGTGAGGGCCTTGCTTCTAAATTCAAAATATATTAAAAAGGGTCCCGAGGAGGGAGGTTTTCAAGCTTTCCTCAAAGAGCCACCTCTTGTAATTGTTTGCCATGCGGTTTAACGGTAATCCATTTACAGCTTCGGGACCGTAAGAAAAGCTTAGGGGATCGTCGCTTTGGAGTCGCAAGTGAAGTTTGCGACTCGAGGAGATGGCTGAAATTCAAGCTAGATGACAGCCCCCTATTTTCTTCTGCCAAGTTGAAGATGACGATCGCCGCTGTCAAAGTGATTTGGGTATAATGGAACTAGAACTTTTATGGAGGGGCCGGTTGTGATTCTCGTGATCATGGAGATCCTCACAGACTTCCTAGGCCCGTTTTAGACTCCAGGCATGACGCTGACACGACGGAACCAAATGCTCTTAGACTGATATATTTAGCAAGATGGAACACAAAACAAACAAACAAAGACGGACGGCTCCTTTCCTTTCTATTCACCTTTGACCAGGACACGTAACAAACAGAGACCGTAATACCGGGGGGGAGGGAGGGAACTCCCATATGAAAGGTGCGGGGATGCTGGTAGTCTCGCTTAGGGGTGTACATTTCAGATTTTGGTCTCGCTTAGGGTGTTCTGGGCAAAACACCATTATATTTTGAGGTAAAGGTCTCTTTTAGGGTTGCACTGGAAGAAATATTAAAAAATTATATATTTTCAATCTGTAAGTAGTTTATGTCAACCTCAAGAAAGCAAAGCACCTCAAGTAAGCAAATGTAAGTTGGCTTGACATGAGTTACTTACCGACTTGGCTTGACATGAAATACTGCACCGACATTTCAGACCATCGCAGAGCCGTAAATGGATAACCTCCCTTTCAATGATTAACTCATGGCAAACAATTACAAGAGGAAAACTTGAAAACCCCCCTCCTCGCGACCCATTTTATTATAGTTTGAATTTTGAAGCAGGCCTTCACTCATTACTGTCATTTGCATGGACCCTTACTCGCCCAACAAATTAATTGCGACAAAATACTGTTTTCTCATACTTGGAGATGATACAAGTTTCTTTTTCTTAATTATTTCATTATTTTTCTTTTCTTTCCTTTTTTTGTTATTTTATGTTATTTTGTTATTATTAATTTTTACAAAAATTATTTTATTATTATTATTTTTTTTTTTTTTTCATGAAAATTACTTTTATTTTCTCATGTTCCGGGATATTCCGGGATGTTCCGGCATGTTCCGTGTTCCGGGTTTTATCGACGCCCTACCAAGACACAAAAACCTCTCCTTATTCTAAAAAGAGCTTAATTGTGATAATATAAATTACAAGTTAAAAGTCATGTTGGAATGTTTTGTCTTGGTTTGCAATCGATCGCGCGCTTTGAATAACATCAACACGAACGCGCCCTTCTTCAACACACATAGGTTGGAGGCTGAAGTAAAATTTTCCTGTAACTTTTAAATCTCAGTAGGAAAAAGTAAGAAGACCCCGGGCATAGTTTCTCCCAATAAATACCTCTCAGCCGGTGAATAACTTCCTACCAGTCTAAGACTCTTGTTGATAGTTCTAATAGCTAACCAACTTGTTGGCCTCTCTTCCTTGGTTTTTAAGTTTTGCGTGTATCTTCAATATCATCTGAACAAATGTAGTGTGCCTTGGTGTATGAACTCAAGGAACTCAAAGAATCCTCCTTCATCAATAGCTATTGCTTTCAGCAGGTATACTAGAAGAACGGTTGTAGAGATTATACCGGCTGTACCGACCGTGCCGTACCGTGCCGCAGTGTAATACCAAAATAATGGTGTTACGGTGTACTAAAATCCTAATATTAAAGAAATTAAGAGTTAACTTCTAACTCGGAATTCTGGAATCAAAATAAACTAGAAGCTACCAGCAATCCAGTCTGATAAAGAACTATTTATAATGACGACATTGAGAAGTCCGATATCATTCCTTCGATAAATTCAGACCATTCGGCAATTTTTCTCCATTTTAACAGCATAGACAAACCAAAACATGGCCCCTCTTTCTGGAAGTTTAATGCTAGCCTTTTGAATGACGACGACTTTGTTGCACTGATAAATGAAAGTGTGCCTTTGCGGTTAGAGGAGTTCAAAGACGTTATAGATAAAAGGCTGTTGTGGGATTTAATTAAGTACAGGATTAGACAAATTACAATAAAGTACAGCAAAGAAAAAGCACGTGAAAGGAGAAGAAAGATCTCTGATATTGAGACTTCTTTGAAGATTTCGGAAGAGAGATGCGGTAGTTCACCAACTCCTGAGAACCACCGTCCAGGACGAGTTTGAATTGTTAAAAATGGAATATGATTCTATCTATGAACAGATAGCAAAAGGAGCTATAATCCGATCGAAAGCCACTTGGTATGAAAAGGAGGAAAAAGCAATAAGTTCTTTTTAAACCTCGAAACACATAAGAAAGCTAAGAGTTCTGTCCGTAAGGTGTTTGACGATAATGGAGTTCTAATCACGGATCCTAAAAAAATATTGCAAGAAATTCAAAATTTTTATTCTAATCTTTGTGAGCGTGACCCTCTTAGCCCATCTGAACACACGTTAAACTCTTTTTTAAATAATCCTGAAATGCCAAAACTCTGATACTGAAGTTCAAATTTGCGAGGGAAAATTAACTGTTGAAGAGTGTTACAAAAGTCTTCAGCTGTTTGAAAGTAACAAGTCACCAGGCAATGAAGGACTAACAGTTGAATTTTACAGGGCTTTTTGGGGCCTCTTAGGACAGCTATTAGTAGACAGCTTAAACTACTCTTATGGTCATGGTGAGCTCTCAAACTCTCAGAAAGAAGCTATTATTACCGTAATAGAAAAGGAGGACAAAGACAAAAGGGACTTATCAAACTGGAGACCTATTTCGCTTATTAATGTTGATGTTAAAATCGGTTCAAAAGCCATTGCCAAGAGATTGGAGAATGTTTTACCAAACATCATACATTTCAATCAATCTGCATATGTGAAAGGTAGAACCATTTTTGACGCGGTGAGAACCATAGAGGACGTTATGGAGGACAGTATTGACGGAAGAATCGTTTGTATAGATTTCAAAAAGGCTTTTGACACAGTTAGTAGAGACTTCTTATTTCGAACTTTATCCGTTTTTGGTTTTGGACCATCTTTTATTCAATGGATCCACACTTTTTACAAGAATGTCTCGAGTTGTGTCTTAAATAATGGCTTTGCAACTTCATCCTTTGCAGTTGAAAGAGGAGTAAGACAGGGAGACCCTCTCCCTGCTTACTTATTTATTATAGCATTAGAAGTTTTATGTGTTAATATACGTAATAGTAATGACATTCGTGGTATTAAAGTCGATAATGAAGAGATCAAAGTAAGTCTTTTCGCAGATGACCTGACTGGGTTTTTAAAGAATGACCTCTCTCTAACAAACTTGCTCTGGCCTAAAGGTTAACCACGAAAAGACAGAGCTTTTGCTGCTAGGTAACCTGGCCTGTACCGTACAAGAAGCCGCTCTGAACAACATAAAAATTAAACGATCAGCTAAAATCTTAGGAGTACATTTTACCTATGACATTCACGCAAAACAAAAGCTAAACATCAATGAATTAATCAGCTCCATTCAACTTAAGCTACGATCTGGAGGTGGAGGGATTTGACTATCATAGGGAGAATTCAAATTGTTAAAACCTTTATTATCCCTATCTTCTTATATCGCACGAGCTTGATATCATTGGATAAAGAATTTGTGAAAGAAGCGAACAAAATTGTCTTTGATTTTATATGGAAAGGAAAGGATAACGTTAAACGCTCTGCACTTATCAGTTGAGAGTCTTGAACCTTTCACCGTTGGGTGCCTTTAGGCTTGTCTCTTTAATAGACGCTCTACCAACTCAATGGCGTGAATCGTTGAAATCCTGCATCTCCACAGGTGACACACCATTCATTTTGCGTGATGAGATTAAGTTACGCTTAAGTGGTCAAATTGTTTTACTTGAAAAAGCGTATTCGAAAATTGTTTATAAAGAACTTCGAAACAGAATCGTCACTCCACCAACTGCTAAACTAAAGTTTGATGCTAATTTTGTTAATGATACTTTGAATTGGAAAAAAAATCTATAGCTTGCCATATCGTGTTGCCTTGGATACAAAGACTCGCGAATTTCAGTATAAATTATAGCCTGCGTAGCAAGCGTTTCCGTTTGGTTTCGGAGCAAAAGGGGACTTTCGGTTTTGACCGCGCGAGAAATGAAACGAGAACCTGATTGGCTCGGCTAGTCGAACAATATTGACATGTGTCGATCAAAGGTTTGTTTCATACTGAGAGGTCATGAATGGTACGTGACACACATCTTAATTTCCACATCTTAATTTCGCACGAACTAATGTACACAATGAAGGCAAACAATCAATCTCCTCCGATGGCTACCGATATTTGGAAAGACCTTCCAACTTCTTTAAAAAAATCAAAGTGCGTCTGTATTTCCGAAGAAACTTATACGTTATCTGCTGTCAAAACAGCAAATGAATTAATTTTTCTTCATGCTGCTGATCACGCAACATGTGAAAATAAATTCTTGCTTGTTTCCTTTTACCCCCTTGTATTTCTTTCGATCATTTACCTGCTACCTAGAACCTAAATAGTTCAAGAAGCTAACAAAGAAAATCAACTGGTTCATTTAGCTTCCTAGCTTGCACGCTATTTTCACTAAATTTAATCAATCTTCTAGCTCTTAGTCGTGATGTTCCTCCACAAGATTATAATATCATCCCAGTTTACATTGATAAAAGCATATTTTATTTAGGTTTACATAATGTTTATTAAAATAACGATTATTCATCTACGAAGTGGAAAAACGGGAAAAATGTCTAAAAAACTGCCAAGAGAGATTAGGAGTGTTTGGAATACAAAGCTATCAATTCATTTGTTCAAAACTGGAAATTCTGTAGTTTACTGAGAACCGAAGGACGCAGGTACAACTGAACTTGGGAAAATATGTCTCAAGGCTGCATTTCATTACTTGCTGAAATAATAAAAAAAAAAAAACAGGAAGCTCCCCAAATCTAACAATTTCTCAAGGTATCGAAAGAGAGCTAAAACTGTAAAGTAGTAAAAGAAGGAAAGAGCTAAAACTTACCACAAAGCCGTTTACAGGTCGTACACTTTACGGCCTTCTGTTTCCTATGTGACCCTCCACAGGATTTTAATGCTAAAGCTGAAAGCACGCGCACGACACGCTTTCACTTTAAAACAAAAGAATTTATTTTAACACGCTTTAGCACGCTTGCAATCTTGCCTCATTAGCAATTTCTTTTGTTTCAGAGGACACGCTTGAGACAATTTAGCGTGAGCAAGTCGAACAAAAGAGCGTGTTAAAGTTTTCAAACAAAAGCTCCGTGCGAAAAAGCACAACACGCTTTCAGTGTGCGCAAAAGCACGCAAGGCGTGTTATCTATGAGCTAAATAAATTTCCTCTACAAAAAGGAACCTTAAATGAAAGAAGAAGAAAAGAAAAAGTTATACCTCAGTGATCGCAACGATAATATCTGATTGAAAAAATGTCGCTTGAAAAGTTTTATCAGTGAACGGTGTGACCTACTGGATTTATGGGTAGAATTATATTAGCATTGCAAAATCAAAGTTCTTTCCAGAAATGTTTACTGACGAAGCTGTGCAAAGGTTATCTTAATTTTCCTTAATTTAAAACACATTTGCAATTTTCGCAGAAACAGTGATCTTTCGGACTTAAGACACTTTCTTGCCGATCGCAGCAATCGCGGTCAAATATAATAGAAATCATCAAGTGCCAGGATCGCTAAATTGTATTTATTTTTTAGCGATTGCAAGAATCGTAGTGATCAATCACTAGCGCCATCAGCCGGTGTTACGCCCTACAATTATTTAAGTGTCTTAAATAGTCTGCTACACGGCCGTTTTAGACGCTCCTTCCACTGAAAACGGCTGTGTAGCAGATTATTATTTAAGCGGCGCGAAAATAATTCTTTTATGTCGCGCTAGTTTACTGCGTCTTTTAAATGCCTTAGCATAGCGTAACGAGATATCTTCACATAAATTATGATTGATAGCGCTTCGTTCGTCAGGGGCACCTGACGGCGATTTCCTCCTAAATGCATCCTAGCATCCTAGGACAACTTCAGTCTTTTCGAAATTACAAGGGCTTCAGCATTATTTTCCCGAAAAATTTAGCTTCCAATTGAAAGTTTTAGGAAAGTGAGAATTTTATCGTATTTTCGGTTCCGAAAATTTTAGGATTCCTTAATTCTTACGAAAAATAGCTTAACTGGGGAATGAAATGGAAAAAATTAAACTTCAGAAAATTGTAAGGAATTTATTAGATAACCTTCGAAAATTGTACATGCATGGAACGGTCATCTAGAAATGTTTAGCCTTCCTCAACCTATAGAAAATTGTAGGCAGTTTTTGTTTCTCCGATTTAATTACGTTCGTTCGTCTCAGCATGGCTTAAAGAAATATATTAAACTAATTTATTCAACTTCATTTCTCTGTGCATTACTGCTAATAAATATTCCGGTGCCCTAACTATAATTTTCAGGCGACATAACTTCAGTGCCTCGCATGCGATAGCAGGCCTCTTTGCGATTCCGGTCAATAGCCGACAGCCGGAGGAATTGGTTTACACTGATCGCGCGTTAATTCCAGGCTAGACCACCATTAAGTCGTGATTTTCAAATGGCCACGGTTACCATCAAATTCCCAAACAGTCTAAATTGGTATATTTGATTCACTTCGACCAGTTATCAATGCTGATTAAATCCACTGAAAACCCAAGCCATTTTTACCATCTTAGCGGTTTTAGTAATCAAGCGTGTTCAGCGTGTCTTACCCAAATTGCACGCTAACCGTGCTATAATTCGCACACTTACCGTGACATATGGCACGCTACAAAAAAACAAAAGGTCTAGCGTGTTAAATTTGCCAAAACAAAGGCAAGTGTGTCCGTCTTTGTTTTTTCAATTTAATATGCGCATATCCCTGATCTACGGCACGCTAATCGTGTCGTGCGCGTGCTTTCACCTTTAGCATCAAATTCCGGTGGAGTGTCACAATTATATTCACCCCTCGACGTTCGGGCATACGCTGAACGCAAAATTTGGGTTTTGCTTTAAAAGTGACACAGCAGTGTTGACTTTTTCTTTTCGCCTTCTCTCCTCCCCTCTTTTTTTGCTTTTTTGGACTCATTTTTTGTTTGTTGCTGGGGATTTTCCCCTTCTTTCAGTCCTCCCCCAACCTACACACTCACCAAAAAAATATCGCGCCCCTTGTAAGCTACCCCAGATTCCGCTACATATACAGACGGGTCTTCTTGTTATATAGACATTACATAAATATTGAAGTCATACGTAAGGCAAATACGTGTTGTTATCAAAGGGAATCCATCAATAAAGTGTAACATCATTTTCCAGAGCGAGTTACTTACATGATCACAAGAAAAAACGCATTTTAAGTCTTAATTTTTACAGTTTGATTACCTTTTATTTTGAATTGCTAAGTTAAAACGTTCCTCTAATTACCGTTCAAACACTCTTGCAGAGGAGAGCGCAAAGCTGAGGTAGTTTCAGTAAATAGAGAATAACAAAACAAATTGTAAAATCGCAGTAAATTGATCGGGACATTTCGCCTCTTCTCTTTTGTCATTTATAACGCAGAGCGACCAAGGGACTCTAGGATTTAGTCTAAAATACCAAAATATTTTCAAAATTCGTTAACAAAAATTGACCTTAAACTCTCAAAGAAATAAACTGTAAACTTAAAATTATTATTTATTCAGTCGGTGCGCACTTCCTCCGCCTTTTCGTGCCATCACTAGAACCGTTCGTTGAGCACAGATTGGTTTGGTCAGGCATGGCACACCCATAGAATTTAATTGCTCACTGCTTTAAATAATGGCATTTATCGCAACAACAGGCAAACAGCAGTTAAACTGCTTTTTAAGCTGACAGAACAACAAAACCTTGTTTCACCGTTACCCAAAGATTCAAGCCAACCCAGATAATGCGCATTTTTGTTTTCAACGAAAGCTGATGAAATTATTTGTTATTATCGCCAAGCAAATCCTTATGTGCACGCATGCATGAAAGTGCTTTTTAAAAAAACTAAACTGTTCATTTTCAAGGCAATGGATACTTACGTTTGACGACTTTTCCGGGCTCCTTTCTTTGGAACATCAATAAAGCTACGTTGCGTAATTTGCATAAATTGTGTCTATTTACTTGTTCGCTATAGAATGTGATAGCAACCTTTTGGATGGAAAGTGTCATTTGGGAATTATCCAACTTAAATTACGCTTTATCAAATTCAGTTTTTTGTGCGACATGAATGAGTCAAGTTCAAGGTTTGGGACGCCCAAAACGTTCGACGAGGAAAAGGATTGTTTATCAATTCCGTTCCAAAATCTACAATTACATGAACAAATGGGCGTTGCAGATTTTTCGAGAATGGCAAGACCAAAAAACGCTCAAGATTTGGACCATTTAACCAGGCGGACTGTTCAAAGGTGAAGACTTGGGGTGGATGTTCAAGAGTTGACTGAAAGCATTGAAATCATGAATGCCAGAAGTCTAAATTACTGGCTGGAGGTTGCCAATAAGTTGAAAATAGGTCGGGTGGACGACATCCCTCTCGAACACTTTACAGTATTGTCCGGCTGCAGCTTGAAACGTTTCCTTGTAATTTTGACTGATTTTGAAAGATTTCATTCGCTTTATTTGTTCAGTTCTGTATTTCAGGGTGTAACTTTTTATAAATGTAATGTCAAAGTCGTTATAAATTGTTCGAACTGTGATCATATGTGAAAACAATCTGTAGACAGAATTTTGTTAATTTGTATCCACCCCCCTCTGTAATTTTTTTAACACAAGTGAAATCAGTGCGCGTCTAAAACTGGCTTCGGTGAAATCTAGCAGTTTACATTTCGTTTTTGGTCACCTTGAGAAACGGTTCCCGGAGAGCATCATGTAGAGTTCTGAGATTAGACAAAGTTATTACGAGTCGCGAGTCGCAGAGTCTGCATCGTCCAATATCGTATTTTACTTTTTTCTATGCTTCCGAGCGGGCGCAATCCTCCAAATCCTGCAATCTGATTGGTTCCGAGAGCGGGCAGATTTTTAGGATCTTGCCCGCTAACTCGGGCGGAATCGTTGGCAACTTTATTCACAAGTTTGTTTGTTGTTTGTGAATGAGCATAACCGGTGATTTTTAACCATTTTTCTTTCAAAACTTGCGCTATTATTAGTGTTAGCTAGGAAAAAGTGAATGTTGTTATTCAGACAAAACATCTGAAGGGAGAATCAAGCAAGTGAGCCAGAAATACCGCTAAAGTAAAACAAAACAGGCGGCTCGTGATGTCGCTTCACTAGCTCTATAACCTACGTTGTAAGTACTGCAATCTTCCTCTTAAGAACCGTTTATTCATTATCAGCTGGATACAAATTTCTGGTGGGAAGGTGGGAGGGGATTCAACGAAGAGGACGGAGAGGTCTGGCCTCTAGGTCCAATCCCTTACTCTATAATATACCATTTTTGAAAAAAAAGATTGCCCTGTAGTATACCTTCTGTGGACGAAAGGTACCTCTTTCACACACCTTGTTTAACACACGCATCTCTTTAAACTCCTGTAATTGCACCATCTTTTTATACCAATATGTAACCAGAGCAGAAAGATTTCTTGTCTCTCTCACAGCCACAAAATGTGTCTGTCAGCCCTTTTAGGATATTTTTTACCGACCGAAATGACAGATTTCCCATCCCTTTCTTATACTTTACCCAGTAAAAACCCAGCCCTCTCATATAACTGAAGCATGAAAAAAGGTGTTCCCTCTCCGCAGACGGAGCCTAACCGTATAGGACATTACAGTGAGAAGCCCTCTGGGAGAAATTTATCCAGCTCAGATCTACATAAAATATGCTTCGCTGAAGAAAAATGAACGCTCTATCGATAACCACCTTTGCTGTTCTGGAGAATTTGGAAGGAATTCTGTTATACTTTGTTGTCATATCGCCCCAAACTATGCCGTGTTCAATATTTTAGCGTTGCGATGACCGTTGTCGAGATAAAACTTTTTTTGCATAAACACGAGAGTAGAAGATTAATCCTCTTTAAGTTACCTTGCCTCTTCGCAACTATTCTTTGTAGTTGCATGTTCAAAATGATCATGCCAGGTCGATACTGTTATTAAGAAAATGTATAAAATACCAAGGTGTCGTCGTGATCGACGAGTCTTTAAGCTGCAAATATCACATCGCATTTGTCTGTTCCTTTCATATCTCAAAACACTGGAATGATATTGAAATAAAGCTAAATATAACCTTTCAATGCAACGAATAAAACAGATATTTTATAATCTACCCTCTATAATAATTCGCATGGCATATTAGCTGGAGGAAGTGTCGCAAAACACATACAAAAAAATTTAAGTGAAACAGACAAAACCATAAAGTAAGATTAATATTCCTTACTACAGCATTTGGTAGTGAATCAGAGAAAGCCTAACCTATGCTAAACCTACTAGGCCTTTTAACAGTTAAGAATACTTATCGTCTATAAGTTTCAAAATTCGTGTATTCATGGTATAAACACCGTCTGCCTTAGGTATTCGGCAACATGTTTCAATATCAGTTAGTAACACAACATTGAAACAACACGAGATATACAGCTAATCACTGATATTTACTGATAAGCCGAGCGTACGAACTAATGTAGACAATGGAGGCAAACAATCAATCTCCTCCGATGGCTACCATATTTGGAAAGACCTTCCAACTTCTTTAAAAAAAATCAAAGTGCGTCTGTATTTCCGAAGAAACTTATACGTTATCTGCTGTCAAACCAGCAAATGAATTAATTTTTCTTCATGCTGCTGATCACGCAACATGTGAAAATAAGTTCTTCCTTTTTTCCTTTTAACCCCTTGTATTTCTTTCGATCATTTACCTGCTACCTAGAACCTAAGTAAATAGTTCAAGGAGCTAACAAAGAAAATCAACTGGTTCATTTAGCTTCCTAGCTTGTACGTTATTTTCACTAAATTTAATCAATCTTCTAGCTCTTAGTCGTGATGTTCCTCCACAAGATTATAATATCATCCCAGTTTACATTGATAAAGCATATTTCATTTAGGTTTACATAATGTTTATTAAAATAACGATTATTCATCTAAGAAGTGGAAAAACGGGAAAAATGTCTAAAAAACTGCCAAGGGAGATAAGGAGTGTTTGGAATACAATGCCATCAATTCATTTGTTCAAACCTGGAAATTCTGTAGTTTACTCCGAACCGAAGGACGCTCGGGTACAACTGAACTTGGGAAAATATGTCACCACCATTTTGGTTCATTTTAAATCATCAAGGCTGCATTTCATTTCTTGCTAAAATAAAAAACAAAACAGGAAGCTCCCCAAATCTAACAATTTCTCCAGGCATCGAAGGAGAGCTAAAACTGTAAAGTAATAAAAGTAGTAAAGAGCTAAAACTTACCACAAAGCGGTTTACAGGTCGTACACTTAACGGCCTTCTGTTTCATATATTCACCCCTCGACGTTCGGGCATACGCTGAACGCAAAATTTGGGTTTTGCTTTAAAAGTGACACAGCAGTGTTGACTTTTTCTTTTCGCCTCCTCTCCCCCTCCCCCCCCCCCTTTTTTTTGCTTCTTTGGACTCACTTTTGTTTGTTGCTTGGCATTTTCCCCTCCTTTCAGTCTTCCCCCAACCTACACACTCACCAAAAAAATATCGCGCCCCTTGTAAGCTACCCCAGATTCCGCTACATATACAGACGGGTCTTCTTGTTATATAGACATTACATAAATATTGAAGTCATACGTAAGGCAAATACGTGTTGTTATCAAAGGGAATCCATCAATAAAGTGCAACATCATTTTCCAGAGCGAGTTACTTACATGATCACAAGGAAAAATGCATTTTAAGTGTCAATTTTTACAGTTTAATTACCTTTTATTTTGAATTGCTAAGTTAAAACGTTCCTCTAATTACCGTCCAAAAACGCTTGCATCGGAGGGCGCAAAGCTGAGGTAGTTTCAGTAAATAGAGAATAACAAAACAAATTGTAAAATCGCAGTAAATTGGCTCGGTCATTTCGCTTCTTCTCTTTTGTCATTCATAACGCAGAGCGACCAAGGGACTCTAGGATTTAGCCCAAAATACCAAATATTTTCAGAATTTGTTAACAAAAATTGACCTTAAACTCTCGAAGAAATAAACTGTAAACTTGAAACTATTACTTATTCAGTCGGTCCGCACTTCCTCCGCCATTTTGTGCCATCACTAGAACCGTTCGTCGGGCACAGATTGGTTTCTTCAGGCTTGGCTCTCCCATAGAATTTAATTGCTCACTGCTTTAAGTAATGGCATTTATCGCAACGACAGGCAAACAGCAGTTAAGCTGCTTTTTAAGCTGACAGAAAAACAAAACCTTGTTTTACCGTTACCCAAAGATTCTAGCCAACCCAGATAATGCGTAGTTTTGTTTTCAAAGACAGCTGATAAAATTATTTCTTATCGCCAAGCAAATCATTATGTGCACTGCATGCATGAAAGTGCTTTAGCAAACTGTTCATTTTCAAGGCAATGGATACTTACGTTTGACGACTTTTCCGGGCTCCTTTCTTTAGAACATGAATAAAACTACGTTGCGTAATTTGCATAAATTGTGTCTATTTACTTGTTCGCTACAGAATGTGATAACAACCTTTTTTGTGCGACATGAATGCGGTCAAGTTCAAGGTTTGGGACGCCCAAACTTTCGACGAGGAAAAGGATTGTTTATCAATTCTGTTCCAAAATCTACGATTACATGAACAAATGGGCGTTGCAGACTTTTCGAGAATGGCAAGACCAAAAGCGCTCAAGATTTGCACCATTTAGCCAGGCGGACTGTTCAAAGGTGAAGACTTGGGGTGGATGTTCAAGAGTTGACTGAAAGCATTGAAATCATGAATGCCAAAAGTCTAAACTACTGGCAGGAGGTTGCCAATAAGTTGAAAATAAGTCGGGTAGACGATACCCCTCTCGGACATTTTACAGTATTGTCCGGCTGCTTCTTAAAACGTTTCCTGGTAATTTTGACTGATTATGAAAGATTTCATTCGCTTTATTTGTTCAGTTCTGTATTTCAGGGTGTAACTTTTTATAAATGTAATGTCAAAGTCGTTATAAATTGTTCGAACCGTAATCATATATGAATTTCAATTCTGTAGACAGAAGTTCGTTAATTTCTATCTAACCCCCTCTCCCCTTCACTCCGTCTCTCTGTCTTAGTTATTTTAATAGCTAATTTTCAGCTTGTTTTTTTATTTTGAGCAGACGAGTACAGCTACAATATTTGGAGAGCATGGTATAATGTATGGCTCATATACCATGATGATATGATGGCTCTATAAGTCAATCAGAGCTCAAGAATTGCATTATCCAATGCTTCAGTTTTTAATAACAATAATAATAATAATAGTTATAAATTTTTTGATGATTATTACGACTATTGTTAATAAAACCAAAGAAGGTATCAGTACTTCACCTGCCGCACTTTGAGTTTTATATAAAAAGCAACTTTTGATCCACTTTTAAGAAAATTTTGAGCAACTTGTGGCTGTAAAATATCGTCATTTATTTTTTTCTAAGCTTGCGAGCGGGCGGTTTTTTACGATCTTGCCCGCTAACCCGGGCGGAATCGTTGGCAGCTTTATTCACAAGTTTGTTTGTTGTTTGTGAATGAGCAAAACCGGTGATTTCTAACCATTCTTCTTTTAAAACTTGCGCCATTATTAGCATTAGCGTGGGAAAAGTGAATTTTGTTATTCAGACAAAACATCTGAAGGGAGAATCAAGCAAGTGAGCCAAGGGCTGTTGTTAAAGATTGCATGTAGCTTTCAATCATATGAATAAACAACACGAACAACTTTTCCAGCAGTCAGTTATCGCCGTTTTTAATTCTTTCTTTATATAATTGTTTAGTTACCCACATCGTCTTTTTTTATTCGAATTCACTTCAAAACCCTAAGAATGGTATGTGTAATTAGCACTTTTTATAAAGCCTTTGTGCAGTTTTTATCCCGCTCGATCGATTCAGCCAAAGAAAATCTTTGCCGTTTTTTCTTCCCTGTGGCTTTTAAGTTCGTCAATTCTTTTATCCTTGTTTGACACTCAGATTATGAATTGTCTACCAAGACACAAAAACCTCTCTTCATTCTAAAGAGAGCTTCATTGTGATAATATAAATTACAAGTTAAAAATCATGTTGTAATGTTTTGTTTTTGCAATCGATCGCGCGCCCTCAACACGAACGCCCCCTTCTTCAACCCCCAATAAGGTTGGATGCTGAAGTAAAATTTTTCTGAAACTTTTAAATCTCAGTAGCAAAAAAATAAGAAGACCTCGGGCACAGTTTGTCCCAAGACAGACCTCCCAACCGGTTAATAAATTATATGTACGCATTAAATTATATTTCCTACCAGTCTAAGGCTATTTTTGATAGTTCTGAATAGTTAACCAACTCAGTGTTGGCCTCTCTTCCTTGGTTTTTTTTTTTTGCGCGTATCTTCAACATCATCTGAACAAATGTAGTGTGCCTTGATGTATGAACTCAAAGAACTCAAAGAATCCTCCTTCAACAATAGCTATTGCTTTCAGCCGGTATACTAGAAGAACGGTTGTAGAGAGTATACCGGCTGTACCGACCGTACTGTACCGTGAAATGCCAAAATAATGGTGTTACGGTGTACTAAAATCCTAATATTAATGAAATTAAACTCTAACTTCTCACTCGGAATTCTGGAATCAAAATAAACTAGAAGCTACTAGTCAGGTCTTACTAGCAATCTAGTCTGATAAGGCGCTATCCAGGAGATCAGTATTTGGGGAAACAATTGCGTTACCGGCTGGATAGAAATTTCTGGTGGGAAGGTGGGAGAGAGGGGGGGAGGGAATTCAACGAAGTCTTAATCGGGGAGGTCCGGCCTCTAGGTCCAACCCCTTACTCTTTAATATACCATTTTTGAGAAAAAAGTTTGCCCTGTAGTATACCTTCTGTTGGCAAATGGTACCTCTTTCACACACCTAGTTTAAAACACACGCATCTCTTTTAACTGCTGTAATTGCACCGTCTTTTTAACACCAATGTGTAACCAGACCAGAAAGTTTTCTTGTCTCTCTCACAGCCACAAAATGTGTCTGTTAGCCCTTTTAGGATTTTTTTACCGACCGAAATGACAGATTTCCCATCCCTTTCTTATACTTTACCCAGTGAAAACCCAGCCCTCTCACATAACTGAAGCATGAAAAAGGTATTCCCTCTCAGACGAAGCCTAACCGTATAGGCCATTACAGTGAGAAGCCCTCTGGGAGAAATTTATCCAGTTCAGATCTACATAAAATATGCTTCGCTGAACCACCTTGGCTGTTCTGGAGAATTTGGAACGAATAATATGATAGTTTGTTGTCATGTCGCCCAAACGATACTTGCATATTTTAGCATGGCGATGACCGTTGTCATGACAGAACCTTTTTTTGCATAAACACGAGAGCAGAAGATTAATCCTCTTTAAGTTGCCTAGCATCTTCGCAACTATTCTTTGTAGCTGTATGGTCAATATGATCATGCCAGGTCAATACTGTTGTTTAGAAAATGTAAAAAAAAATAGAAATAAAATAAAATAACTAGGTGTCGTCATGATCGACGAGTCGAAATATCACATCTGATTGTCTGTTCCTTTTATATCTCAAAACACTGGAATGATATCGAAATAAAGCCAGGTATATCTTACCTTTCAATCCAACGAATAAAACAGATATATTATAATCTATCCTCTATAATATTTCTCATGGCATATTAGCTTAAGGATGTGTTGCAAAAAACATACAAAAAAAATTTAAGTGAAACAGACAGAATAATATTGTAAGATTATAGTATTTTTTGCCACAGCATTTGGTAGTGAATCAGAGAAAGCCTAACCTATGCTTAACGGGCCTCCTAGGCCTTGTAACAGAAAAAAAATTCGCCTTAAATTAGGTATTCGACAACATGTTTCAATATTGCAGTAACACAACATTGCAACAGTTCGAGATATACAGCTAAACAGTGATCTTTACTGATAAGCGGAGCGCACGAACTAATGTACACAATGTAGTCAAATGTCCTTCATGGCTACCGATAATTTAAAAAAAAACAAGTGCGTCCGTATTCCGAAGAGACTTAGACGTTATCTACTGTCAAAACGGCAAATGAAGTAATTTTTCTTCATGCTGATGAAGTACATGTGTAAATAAGATCTTACTTGTTTTCTTTTTCCCCGTGTATTTCTTTCGATCATTTACCTGCTACTTAGAACCAAAATAGTTCATGGAGCTAACAAGAAAACCAACTGGTTCATTTAGCTTCCTAGCTTGCACGTTATTTTCACTAAATTTAAACAATCTTCTAGCTCCTAGTCTTGATGTTCCTCCACAAGATTATAAAATCATCCCAATTTATATTGATAAAAGCATGTTAATAAAGATTATTCTTCTAAGAAGTGGAAAAACGGGAAAAATGTCTTAAAAAAACTGCTAGAAGAGATAAGGAGTGTTTGGAATACAAAGCCATCAATTCATTTGTTCAAAACTGGAAATTCTGTAGTTTACTCAGAACCGAAGGACGCAGCTACAACTGAACTTGGGAAAATATGTCACAACCATTTTGGTTAATTTCATAATTCATCAAGACTGCATTTCATTTCTTGCTAAAATAAAATACAAAACAGGAAGCCCCTTAAATCTAAAAATTACTTGAGGCATCGAAAGAGAGCTAAAACTGTAAAGTAGTAAAAGTAGTAAAGAGCTAAAACTTACCACAAGCCGTTTACAGGTCGTACACTTTACGGCCTTCTGTTTCATATATTCATCCCTCGATGTTCGGGCATACGCAGAACACAAAATTTGCGTTTTGGTTTAAAAGTGACACAGCACATTTTGTTGCTGGGTATTTTCCCCTTCTTTCAACCCTCCCCCGAACCTACACACTCACCAAAACAATTGTTGCGCCTCTTGTAACCTACCTCAGATTCAGCTACATATTATGCCATTTCAGAAGTTGATAGGACTTTTCTATTCCTAAAGTTTTCGTCCCTTAATTTAAATCTTATGAATGCAATGAAATGAAATGAAAACTATATTTATGACAATGTGTTTAGAACACACGTAATTCACGAGAAAGCGAATAGGTCAAATGCTCACCAAAGGACGAGACTGGTGAGAACGGTTTTGTTATTGCGCTATAATCGAGTTTGAAATAAAGAGTTCAAGCTCCATTTTGTGTCTGAGTTTTGTTTATTTTCGATTTTTCAGTCAGTATAGCGAACTAGAACAAGTAGTTTTCATAGGAAAGCGATTGCAAGAAAGATATCGCGTTCGAAATTTGTACGCTTTTATTTTGAACTCACGGACATTCTACAATTATGACAAAATAAGAACATAATTATCATTGCAACCAAAAATTAACTATGGCATCATCATACCTGAATAAATCATAACATCGTCACGACCAAGTAGAGACATAATATGTTTCTGCCGTAAAAACTCATTTCATAGTCCTTACCATTCCTTGGTGAAAGTAAAATAAATTTGGACCATAAGGTAAATTTTGACCAGATGCATAACAAATTTTATAGTTCATTTTTTTTTTCTCTTGTTGATGCAATGTTCAAGCTGGTTATTTAGCCTTACTAATTAATGTATTTTGAGAAGGGGAGGGGTTGTCAAAAAATTCTGTGTGCTGTCGGAAGGATCTGAAAAATTTGCCCCTTTAAGAAATAACCTCAAAAGCTCAAAATATCAAAAGCTCATTACACAACTTAGTTAAGTAAAAAATACTGAGTGAAAACATACCTCAAGAAAACTGATTTTGTAATCCTAAGTGCACAATTCTGACAGCAAGTGGAACGGTTTGTATAAAAACCGATCAAGACGCGACCGCTTGATTGGCCCAACTGTACACAGCTGCTGTTTTTGATGACTTCAAAAGAAGTAAGCTGCCACGGAAAACTCATTAACAGTGGCCCTCTTGTTTAAGAGTAATCCTTACCAGACCATTTGATTCTGTAAACCTGAAGAAGTCTGGTATGGCCAGCCGAAATATTGTTTAAAAAGTCAATAAACGTTCTTCTCAGCTTTTGCTGTAGTCTTTGGACTTCTCGCTTTTTTTTTATTTTTTTTTAGCTGATTAGATCTCTTTTCTTGAGATCCAACGTTGACAACCAGCAGGATCTTCGTCCACGGGTTTCTTTTTTATTTATTAAATTTTCTTCTTCAGTTTATCCGCCGTCTAAGATGTTGTAGGGATCAACTACATGTCAGGTCTTATTCCCTTTGACACATTGTATGAAATTAATTGAAGTTACTGGTCACGGGACAATCGTCATATAACTTAAACAGACTTTCAAAATTAATGTCCTCTCAGTTTGCTGCCACAATACAGCTGACAACATAATTTCCTCCGCAATAATTTTTTACGTTATGACTGCTTTGTTAGTCTACTTTGCGTTGCATAGTCGATAATTATTTTTTATGTGAAGTTAAGAAAATTTTTAAGTGGAGTAGCCCTATTTCGCTAATTACAACTCTTAGTGTTTTTAATTGAACATGCATACATTTTAATTCGTCAAGAGCACCTGGGATCCGCATATTTATTTTAATCTAGAGCGCTGGAATCCAACAAAAAACGACGGCCTTCAGTTTTTTTCCGTTTTTGTTTGAGACTAAGGGACTGTTTATACGATACAGGATTGACTTTCATTGCGGAATGAATTTTGTTCCAGAGTGAGGTTCGTACTGCATTCAAATGATAAAATCGAACAGCTCAGCCTAAGGAACAGGAGGGCATTTTGCATGCGCATGCGTGAATTCGCTGAATGACAATAGCGTGGGCGCATCAAATCTGATGGCGGGAAATCGAAAACTCGCGCGTAAAGTTACAGTCCTTTTAAAAGCCATTTCGTTGGTGCTTTGAATACCGCACTTTCCTTCAAAAAATATTCTCCATCACAAAAATCAGACGTTTTCTACGCGGATTTTCACTCGTAGATTTTTCAGCAGTAGGTTTCCTTGGCCTTTTAAAGACTTTCAAGACTCAACGCCAAAAAGTCATGTTCCTGTATAAGTCTGATTTTCACTGGCAAAGCAATGCATTTCTATGGTTTGATTTCCAAACTCGTGGTTTTACACATCAGCGAGGAAATGCATCGTAGCAATGTTGAGCTGCTTTAGGGCAAAAAGCGAAAAAAAAAAATTACCACGCAAGGTTTATTTATTAGCGCGATGTCTCATGTTAAACTGATCGCGAAGACAAGCGTTTATATATGCCACAAAAACGTGAAATCTATGGGGTTTTTACAGTTTTTTGAAAGTTTTCGCGGAAAAATTTATAAAAAATATTCTATAGGAAATGAAGAATGGACTGAGTTTGAGAGAGAAACAATTACAAGTGATTAGGTAGAACATAATCACTTGAGCATTTCTAAGCTCAGTACTGTTGCAGACAAAACGAATGCACGCATACTCCGAAAAAACGAACAGTACTTTTATTTTTCTTTAACTCTAAAGATACAAAGATTTTTCCTAAGCTACTATTTTGAAAGTACTCTTGAGTAACAGCTCCTGAGCTCCACAATCGATTTCTTGTTATTAATCTATATTTGATGACAGCAGTGATCCGTTCAAAACAGAGAATGGCCATCACTCCATATAAATCTAAATGACGATGTTGTTCACCTTCAAAGCCTGTTTGAACATAAGATAGGAAGTTTGTTAAAGGGGTGCATATAATGCTGTTTCCTCAAAAAATAAATACTTCTACTAAAGGACCCAAATGAGCTGGGATGCGACAACAAACATGACACAAATGGATGGATAAATTTGTCTGTTCTTAATGTTTCTGTTGAGAGCTTTTTACTGTATCCAGATGAACCCCTTATGTAAGTTGTACATCATGGAAGAATTATCAAGCAGAAACTGATGCACTAAACAAGAATGTGGTTCAATACAGAGGAGAGGCTGGTCTCAGTCAACATCCTTCGTGAATGAAATGTCTCACAAATTAGCATATCAACAAATGTAGTATCCACAAAATGGTATCATTTAGGAATAAATGCGATTTTTTTGCAACAGAAGCCAGGATTTATTTAAAAGGTATATTGATAACGTTTCATTTCGTGCTATTTTGGGGTTGGGGAGTTAGGCTAGATTTTCTTTAAAACGCCAAAATGTTATATTTATTTGCATAATGAAATGTAAACAAACAGTGTACCATCAAAATAATGTGGAAAAAAATCAGAATTCAAACCGATTGCTGAAATTTTTTTCCTTTGTATAACTAAATGATAGAATATTCTTATTTTCAAAACACAATCTTACTGGCATCATTATATTGATTTAAATTTATAGTTGAAGTGCGTGTATTTTATTTCTCAACGAAGACGTACCGGAGAAGAAAGCTAAAATTATTACAGAAGGCGATTTTTCACAGCCTTCATCAAAGCGCCATTCATTTGCGGAAGTATTCTTTGTTTCATTAATCATTAACTTAATCTGGGGAGAAAGGCAAGATTTCGAGATAAACAAGCCAGAGAAAGGGTGAAAAACAGTTTCACGGCAGAATGGACATTGAATTAACCACTGTATTCCTCGAAACGATTAAGTTCGATTTTAGAGTTATACTATTGAGAAGAATTGAGTATCTATAGGATAATTGTTCGACGAAAAACTATCATACTGACCTTTTCCTCCTGCTCAAAAAATGTGCGCGAAATGTTAGGTGGTAAGAACATTCAGCCGCCATCTTGTCTTCGATGTACTGTTTTACGAAAGGAAAGACTGTCCTCTCAAGGGCGACAGCGAGGCTACAATAAACTCACTTTCATCGTAAAAAATACCACGATACCTTAAAGAACACGTCTGAGGAACGTAGCACCCAATACACGTCATTCAGCTCCAGAAAACAGCCTGCAAATGCTGGTACTGAACGTAAACAACTCACAGAAAATGCCTCTATGGCACTTCAACAGCCCATATTGACGCATGCGCATACAAAATGCCCTCCTGTTTAGCCTAAGGCTTATCTGGCTCGCGTGGTTGTCGCACCAGATCAGATACGCATGCGCCACTCGACCCAGACCCATTTGCAATTTTTAATCCGGGACAAAGTTTTCATTTTCAGTTAAGTTCTCACGCGACTATAGCAAAAGTTGGTTTAAAGACTAAACTGACAAAGCTCGCAGATAATTTGGGCTGTATATTTCTTAGAGTATTAAGCACTGGTTCGCTGGTTTCCTTCATTTAAAAATATAGAATACTTCATGGAAAGTGCGCGGGTACGGTATTTACGCACGAGTTGTTGACGTATCAGAAATCTCCCTCGTTCGCTGCCCTCACTCTTTCAATTTCTAATACAAGAACGACAAGTGCGTAAATACCGTACAAAGCACTTTCCACGTGGTATTGTTTTTATTATATACATACTAAGACATTCATCATTCTGCCAGCTTTTTATTTCAAATCTTTCCCTAATGCTAAAATGATAAACTTTGAAATGACAAAGAGAGTATATTTAGGAAAAACATTGATAATGATAGAAAGAATCAAAGCTCGTCAGAAATTGTCAAAAAGCCCGATTTTTCTCTTTAATTTTGTTTGCTAAGTATTACTTGTACACAATCAAGTTAGCACTTAGTAAATTATCTATGGATGAATTTAATTTTTTTGGCTTAAACTTTGTAACTGTAACATGTCTTGCGTAAATAAATGACTATTGAAAAAATGTATATTAGGAAAAACATGTGTTCAGAAAAATAACGAGGGTAAGGATATGAGGTAATCCAGGAATTACAAGTTATGTTAACTTTTTATTTTGAATGTAGAATTAAAAATGAATGTATTTGAATAGAATGGCCGGTTTTATGATAAACAGAAGAAAAAATAACTCCGATTAAAAAGTACAATTTAATGTCACGTCTCGTTCTGTTTTTCTACTTCTGCTGTTGTTTTGCCGCTCTCTACAATTTTCTTCATTGACAATGAAATATACGAAACCATTCAACTCCAATTTCTGTGATGATTTTCACTTTTCTTCGTGAAAAACGTTAATTTGTAGTCTCAAGATACAAACTTTCTCGTAACCAGTCCCAGGCTCCATGGTAGTCGGGTCTGCGAAATTGAGAATGCGCGAACACGAAAATAAAACGGGACGAAGCTGGGCACCCTTTTCCCGCATCATGCGTTAATATTTTCGCATACCTTCCAGTTATACGTAGCTATACGTCATCCCTACTATCTGAGAGCCTGGAAAGGGCTAACTTTCTTGTTTAATATCTGCGAAGCAACTTGCAAAGCAAGGGCGCTGCGAGTTTCAAGCGCCTATAGAAAGCGGAAACTTTGGGGCGAAACTCACACATATCTGTGGCTTTTGATTGGAGGCACCATTTTTCTAACACGTGAAAAAATATCGTTCGGATTCTGATTGGATCTATCAATTTTTTCACGTGTGAGAAATACCGTTCGCTCCTCTGATTGGCTAGAACTCATTAAAGGGACTGGTTCACGATAATGCGCATGCGCGCCGTTTGTCTCTTGAGAATAAATTTGTTGGGTCAACACTAAATTCGAAATCGCCATTACCGGTACAATCATTGAAAATCCTTCGTTTTATTGGACATCCGTCGCTTTGGCTGGTCTAGTTATACTTTGGTTGTGGTGATTAACGTGTGGTTGTGTCGTTTGACTGGTTACGTTCTAAGAAGACGTAAAAAATAATGTTTTGATCATGGAGGTTCAGAAGAGCATCGTGGCCGTTCGGCAACAGGACGTTCTCAACAGTGTTTGGAGATAGAGAAGCTTAGCCTATCGATCTGGAATGGTTCTAGGAGTAGTGTGTGGCTTACGAAAAGAATGCATGACACTTGGAAAGTGGTTAAAGGCATGAGTTCGTTCAACTTTGATTTGATTTTTGACTTCGACCTATAGTTATACCGCAACAGGCCGCGCGATCTTCACCGATCTGGTACACTTGAAATGTTCCTTGTATCTTTGCTTTACGATCGTATATGTTTAAGAATTGACGTTTTTAAAATAAATTATTGCCTGAATATTCTGTTTATAATCTAGTTTCTTTATGTGTGCTACTCGATAACATTTGTTTTGCGGAACACTGACCCGATGCAACGCGAATGAATTTGTTCATTTGCTGACAAGCAATTGAAATTTATGCGCAATTAAGGATAATCTTTATACTCATACGTTGTGTGTTTTTGTCACCGGTCAGGCGCTATTTGTAGGTATTTCTGGGTTTATATAAGGCGAACTGAGAGAACAGTAATAAGATGTTTGTTTACAAATTTTGTTTGCCGATCGGTGACTGCTTTGTTAGCGTGGGTACGACCTCGTAAAAATACACGTTGGTAAATGTTTGTTTCAAAGCAGGACAGGGCTGTAAATTTTATTCTTATCGGCTGCAACATATGTCTAAGGAGTAGCAAAGAATAAACTTGAATTATGGGGATAAATAAAATCAACCCAAATGCCCGGAAATACTCTCGCGTCGCGAACAATTAATTTGAATTTTGTAAATTTACTTGCGTGCATCTAACTCGCTCCCGATTGGTTGAAAAACAATCAGCTACTGTCAGAACTCACACATGCGCATTATCGTGAACCAGTCCCTTTAAGAAAATTTACGGCATAGCTTTTCCGTGAGTATATCTCATTTATACAGTAATTTTATTTTTGTGATCTCCAAAACTAACAAACAAAACGTAACTGACTTAAATAGAAATATGTACACGATGTAACTTAAAAACATCCAAGAGGATTAAAATCCATAATGCACTCCTTTGTGTTACAGTGAATTGTCCTAAGAAAGGCGATTCGAAATGACAGTAAAGATCCCACACCTTACTGTTGGTGAATCTCTGATAAGTCCTTCAACACAAGTAAAAAACTTGGGATCATGGTTAGACACTAATCTAGACATGCTTAGTCATGTCAATAGTATCTGCAGCTAGTCTTTTTATTATATCTACCGAAATACGTAGCATTAGAAAGCATCTGTCTCATCAAACTGCCATATACCTTATCCATGCGTTTATTACCAGTAAATTGGGCTACTGCAACAGCCTATTATATGAGCTTCCTACTATTCACATTAATAGCGGAGCTCCGCGCGCGAAGCGCGCAGCGGAGCACCATGGGTAAATAAATCTACCCATCCCAGAAAATTTGGTAATCACGTGACCGACCGACCGACCGACCGTCCGTCCGCACCACAGGCATACCAATGTTTACTCTCACATTTCTAGCTACTTTGGGAGCCCAGGAGAAAGCTGATTGCACATCAATGTTGTCATCAATTGACAGCTGTCAAAACAGGGTATCCGCTGACCAGTATCACCTGATCGTATCGCGGGCTCAGGTGTCGACCCATCAAGGTCGAGTATTTTTTGAAGTTATCCGCTAACAATTTACTCGTTTTCAAATGATCGCAGGCTCACGTTTACCTTTTTTTAAATTCAAATCAAATATGTTGTGCTTATGTCAGTATCGCCCCGCATTATTACGATTTTGATTTCAAACTAACCTCAGACGCAAAAATTCAGCCAGTTTTTTTTTAAAATACAGGCAGGGAAGACCTTTTCTTACCATGGTTACGTGTTGGTCACGCTCCACGTCCAATTTTTATGCTCTGATTGGTTAAAATTTGACAGGTGAGTTCATGCGTAAAATTTATGAGGCATCTTGAAAGTTGTTTACTTTGACAGCTGAAGCTGACAGAGTTTTGAGTCAACTTGTGATGTTTTTAACTGTCTTTTTCTACTGGATGTACAAAATGAAATACAGCTGCTATCAAGAGTGTTCTCTTATTCATGGCTGGTTTGTTTATTGGGTTTTTGGTTGAGAAATGCGTCGCTTGTCAAAGCCGATAATCCGATTTCGGATGGCATCGTTTTTGTTTTTCACCTTGCTGGATGCGTACGAGAATTATAAAGGCTCAAGCGATCCTTGCCTTACTTGATAGCTTTCAGGAGCTGCATCTCGAGATATGGTAAGCCTGTGAGTAATTATTGTATTTAAATATAATTTCATGAAGTCCAGCGGCGCAGTTTGTGAAGCTAGTTTATGCACGTTTAATTTGCGTGAGACACTGATCTGACCTAGTATGAGGTTTGATATAAGCTTAAGCTTACAGAACTTTAAAAAGCCTTTAGTCGATATTAATTCACCGTAAATAGAAAGAAAAAACATACCGTAGAATATTTAGTTATAATTTTGGCTGTATAGTAGAAGGAAAGCTTTGAGCGATTTTATTGTCGTGAGTTCATCTTTGGAAACAGCAAACACCGGGAAACCGGCGGCTTAAAACATAAACTTAATCTTTAAGCTTACTAGTAAAGACTTGAGGATTCTTAGAGACACTTAAATACTCATTTGTTTTCGTGAATGAAAATTGTTGTTTCTGAAAAAGTTCTACCGAATTATATTTCTTTATTGATTGTTGGTAGTCTCAAAAGTGTAATTGTCATCGCTTTGCCGTATGTTGTCAGCCGTTCATAAACATCGCTTGCAGGAGTACTCAAAATGCCAAGCGTATCAAACTCTTTTTAAGATTACACATCGTTATAAAACCGTTGATAAAAAATAGACTCAATAAATTCTCTATCACGTTGAAGCGTAACTCTTTTAAAATTTCTTCGCAAATTTGGCGCTTGTCAAAAGTTAGAACCGGCTGGCCGTATAGGTGATTTTGGAAATTTTTGGAACGGTTTCGCTGATTAAAAGTCCACGCGTGCTTCGATGGTGCTGAATATTGAATTGAATGCAATTTGTATAGGTAATCACATGATTTCGAGTGCAATTTGGAATAAATAAGCACGAGTAAATTTTTCAAAGACCAACAAAAGTGCACGAGTCCGTAGGGCGAGTGCACTTTGTGGTCTTTGAAAAATTTACAAGTGCTTATTTATTCCAAATTGCACGAGAAAAATCATGTGATTACTTATTAATGATATGCACGAAAAACATATCTACAACAACAAATTTTGACAGCGCGCGCGTTTTTAGTTTATTCAACTGATTGGCTGAAACAGACTACTACCTTTATCAAATTCAAACTTTTTCCGAGTTTGACTAATAGTCGCGGGTCGCGGGTCGCGGGTCCAATGTCGCGGTCGCGGGTCCAAGGTCGCGGTCGCGGGTCCAAGGTCGCGGTCGCGGGTCCAAAGTCGCGGTCGCGGGTCCAATGTCGCGGCAGGGGAAAATGATTTGAAAACGACTGATATGAAAACAATATGAAGGGAAAAAATCTTTTTTGTGCACGATACTCTACGGTAGCCAATTTACAGGTTACGGATGTTAGAGTCAACAATATAATGTCTCAAGAAAAGACCTTAGGGATGGACCATTTTATTTTTGAGGGGGGTTGGGCAATTACCAAAAAAAAATTCCTGCATAGAAAAAGTCAAAAAAAAAAAAAATCATGCACAGTGGGCCAGGGAAAAAAAAAATTCGAGCAAGCCTTTCTACTGGTAGGATCCTGTTAGAGCAAATAAAAAGGTAATCTGTAATTTTTGTCAATTTTATTTCAACAGACCAAAAATGCTGTTAAACTGTTTGTAAAATAATTCACTTCTTTGTGTTTCATATCATAAATATCAAAAATACAACATTTCCATCCATCTCTTGTAGTAAAACATAAATTTGAACCATTTCACTGAATCTGGTATAATATAAAAATCATGTCTTAAAATATCATTTATATTTAAATATAACTTGTATTATAAAATAACTTTTAGCTATCTTCAACATATCTCATATATATTTATTAAATAACAATTACTGCAATGTCTTATAGTGTCTATGTTTCTGCCCCTTTTTCTGCTTCTACAGAAGCTTCTTAACAGACCAAAAATGCTGTTAAACTGTTTGTAAAATAATTCACCTCCTTGTGTTTCATATCATAAATATCAAAAATACAACATTTCCATCCATTTCTTGTAGTAAAACATAAATTTGAACCATTTCACTGAATCTGGTATTATTATAAAAATCATGTCTTAAAATATCATTTATATTTAAATATAACTTGTATTATAAAATGACTTTCAGCTATCTTCAACATATCTCATATATATTTATTAAATAACAAAAACTGTAATGTCTTATAGTGTCTATGTTTCTGCCCCTTGTTCTGTCACTTCTTCCACTTCTGCCCCTTGTTCTGCCGCTTCTTCCACTTCTGCCCCTTGTTCTGTCACTTCTTCTGCTTCTGCCCGTGCCCCTCCTTCTGCCATTGCTTCTGCTTCTGTCACTGTTTTTGCTTCTGCGCCTGCTTTACTCTTCTTTCTTTTTTTGTTTTTTTCATTTGATTTCTTGCGCTTCCTCAGCAGAGATACATGAGAAGCTGAAGAGCCAAACTTCTCTCTAGCTATCTGGACCATTTGGTTTGCCCTTTCCAAAATGGTGCCAATCTCTCCTTCAACACTTAGGATACTGGGCCTGAGCTTGGAATAAAATTCCCAAGTTTCAAGGAGGCATATAACAGTGTGAACATAGAAATTAATAAACAGTACATGTAATTTTTAAGCAAATGAAATATCTTCGCAGTAATGTACCCAACTTAAAGCAGTTGAGAAAAGCAAGCCTGAAAAAAAATTATGGCTTGAACGGGATTCGAACCCATGACCTCTGCGATACCGGTGCAGTCGCTCTACCACTGAGCTATCAAGCCAAGGGGTTTGGCCATTTGTGAGTTCGTTATATACCCGTAGATGGAGAGGATATGAGATGAATATATAAAATTCATATATTTGACGTACTGCGGATAGCCGCGATACAAAAACACGACTTTCATATAATTTCATATATACATCTCAGTACATGTACTATTGGAGTTGAAGACATTATTGTTAAAGTGATTCCTGTGAATGCATGGATACATAAAAACTGATATTTTATATAACAAGTGTATTCATGCTCACCTTCTTTGACAGGGGTGCCACACAATGCGATCTGCTCATCGCACTGTTGCCTTGCTTCCTTTGCCAAATTATGCGCCTTTTCTATGCCCTCGGTAAATTTGCACAGGGAATCGTACATATTCCGTGGGACTTCCTGCCCATCTTTAGCCTCCAAGCAGCTTTGAACTTGAGGGTAGCGCTCACACATCTGCTGATGTAGCCCCCAAACGCTTCGGTCTCTGTAATATGGGGTCCACTTTGATAATGCACACTTTTGTGCTGAGGCAATCATCAGGGAAATTCGCTGTTGGCGCATTCTTCTGCACCAAAGTTCGCATTCTCTAAGAGACTTTGAAAACTGCATCCTGTATTCTGCCATTTGTAAAATAAATGTATTTGAGAAAGTTTGAAACGGGTTCAGTGGGTTATCATACCAGAGGTTCTGGTATTTAACCTTCAAGGCTTTTGAAGAAACCACGATATTTCCTTGGCCATCTCTGGTGTGAAAAAAGTCCTTAAATCCGGGCCGTAAGGACAGCACCACAGAGGAACTGGATGTCTTGTAAGATGTGGTACCAGTAGAACATGTAACATTTGATGATGGTGGTGCATTTTTTGTCTTCTCTGCGTTCCAAAGAGCATACTCCCGTTTCAACCTCTTTAGCTGGATTTTGCTTAACCCAAATTCTTTCGCATCTTCCTCGTCTATATCCTGTAAATGTTCAATTTTCTCTACACCTTGCTTAATAAAAGCATCTTTAAAGTTTTCGAGGGACGTTTTCTTTAGAAAGGACAAAAACTGATCATCACGATCATTGACCGTGTTTTCCTCGACGTCCGCCATCTTGGAAAAAGGCCAGGTTGCGAAATACAATGCAGTCTTGTTTTCAGTCTTACTCGACATTTGATCGGGAAAATGGCGCCAACGACAAGGGGAAGAGATGTTCGTCGAAATTTCAATTCAGCTTTCCTTGGTTTCAAGAATATAGAAGTATCAGTGTGTAACATGACTGTTACTCAAGCTCGTGAAATGTTGTTAGAGAAATCGCGATCGACAATATCTGAATTATCAAGAACCAGAATAGATTCCTGGATCAGTCTTAAGTAAGTAAGTAAGTAATTTTATTTAACCACATATCGCATATGAGCGATAGCTCGTTTAAATGCAAATGTGCCATAAAAATTACAACGTGATAATTTACATAATCTACATGTACAAGTAATGAATAAAAATAAGAAATAGAAAAATTAAACCAACTAAAAGATAATAATAATTTAAAAAGAAAAAATATTGGTAATCAGATTGTCTATTTACAAAATTCACAGTTGCAGTCATACGATGAAGACAACTGTATGTTTTGCAAGTTTTTCCTAAAGATAGAGAGGGACTCCGACATCCTTATTTTGTCTGGTAGACTGTTCCATTGTTTGCCAGCCTGGTACGTGAAAGAATGTTGCATATAAGATGAGGTCGGTCTGTGAAGAACAACCTTAATATGGCCCCGCAGGCTGTAACCATTGCTTCGCAGTAAAAACATTTCCCGAATGTAGTTCGGTGCCTGGTTATAAATGCTATTGTATACAAGTATCAGTGCTTGTTCTATGCGTCGATGTTCCAAGCTTTTGATATGTACAGTTTTAAGTAGCTCTTCATAAGCAGTCGACTTGGAGTAGTTAAGAAGAGTCCTAAGAGCAAATGCATTGGTTGACTCTAGTTTTGCAGACAAACCTTTACTTAGAGTAGACCTATGAACAATGGTGATGCGTATTCAAAGTGAGGCAGAATAAATGCTTTGTACAGTTTAATCATAATATCTGAGGGTATAAGTTTACGAATGCGACGAAGAATTGAAACTTTTGTGTTCACTTTCCGGCAAATTTCTTTAATATGTGCTTTAAAAGAGAGTGAATTGTCTTCTAGATGAGCTGAGCGTAAATCCCTGCCTGCCATTTGAAGCAGCATACCAGGAGTATGCAGCTAAAATTAGTACCGTGGCACTTTCACAGGACCAAAAAAGTGCAAGAGTTGTGTTTCGACATACGCTTTTATCGAAAAGCGGACTTCCAGTGATCATCGCCCATGCTAAAGGACAAAGGTATTTTATAGTTCAGAATTTATATGGGGGAGGGGGGAGTAGGGTTGTTTGGTTTTCTTATATTTTATATATAAAGTATTAAAATGGAGAGCTCTTGCTCGAAAAGTGGGAACATATCATGTTTTTTCAACAAACTTTATATCTTAAACTGTGATTTGTGCAACAGAATTGATGCCAAGATAATATAAAAACTTTATGTATATGAGGAGGGGATGGGGCTTTATTGACAATGGGCACTTATAAATGGGGGGAGAGAGCCTATTGTATTGTGTTGTGGCCGCTTTTATAATTTAAGCTTTATATAATTATTATTCTGTATATCGTCCTAGATTTGTATGTCTACAAGAAAAGCCTCTAGATTTCATACCTCTCTGGAAGAGCATAGATAAGGTGTTGGACACAGATGAGCAAGAAACCCTAGAAATACCTTCAGCAATATCAGCTTATTTGAAGACAATCATGAATTTGATGTCATCTGCGAAGGACAGAGCTATACTTCAGTTTGTGCTGGGTGCCATTTATTCCAACAGTCAGCTGAGGTATGCATTTGGATACACTTGCAAAACTGCAAATGCAATAAGCAAAGAGGTCCAAGACTTCATCACACAGGCAGAGATTGAAACAAGTAGGTCTACCTGTTTGTCAGAGTCAGAGTTTTCAGAAACAATTACAAAACTGGCAAATAGCATTGAAAAATGCGAAAGCATGTTGGAAAGAAAACGAAAGCGCCTTAGTGAGGAAGAGATTGATGAGAGGGAATTTGACATAGGGAACAAAAAGAGACGTTTGAATGACATGCATCAAAATGCCAAACATTTTAAGTCACAATTTGCAAAGAAACACTTTTCTAAATGGAAAAACACCCTAAAAGTACAAAGTGGAAAGAAGCTGGGCAAGTACACTATAAATAGAGGTGCTGAACGTGCAATTTACTCTGTACTGGCTGAGCAGCTCAAAGCACACAGAAGGCGTTGGGGAGATGAGGGCACAGGTTATATTGAAGCTGATGAGAAAAGGCTTCATAAAAGGGAGATGAGGAGAATTGCCAATAAGTATCTTGCTGCCAAGGGTCTTCCTCTCATTAAGAGTACTGAAACTGTGAGGTCATGGGGAAGGCCACGGAACAAATCTAGTCGCCAAGCCAAACAACACCGTGGCCAAAACCTTTGGGCATTTGTCAAATCACAGAAGAAGTCTGGGCAAAGGCATGTCAATGTCCATTATAAGCGTGCACATATTAAACACTATACCAGACTTGCATTTGGAAAGTCTTCAGTAGATTTGTCCAAATATGTTGTACGCCGAGCTATGGATGATAAGGCCTATGTCAGATGTGGCACCTCAGAGGGATTTTCGTCCCATCCAGCCAGCTACAACACCATTTGAAATGCCATCCAGTGATTATCCTGATACTGTGGGATACGTCTCTCCAGGGGTTATCCTTTTAGTCAATGAAATGGAGGAAGTTGAACACCAAGGCAGGGACAAGTTCACCCCGACAGATGTCACCATCACAGTTACCTGTAAGCCAAAACATGTGTACCCCAGCTCTGCAACAAATTGGGCAAATGACATGTTTTCTGTCCGGTATTGTATGCGCAAAGAACATGAGGTGGAAAGAGAATGTCAATTAACCCTCCCAGATGAAGTTTTGGATGTCTTGGTTATGCTAAGAGACACCCTCCTACAGTATGAGCTGATGAGCATCCCAGATGATTATCTCCGAGCCTGTGAGGGAGGTGATCATTTGGCTAGAGACAAATTGCGTCATGATGTCTTGATTAAACGTCTGGACATATGTCTCTCAGCACTGAACTGTGTGGAATCTGTACAGCCAATTTGTGTGATGATCATGAATTTGAAAGGGCAGCTCTCCAAAATTGGTATTTAAACAAAACATCTTTATATAAAATGTGATTATAATACATATTAAGTATATTGTTAGTATCCTCCCCTTTAATATACCATTGCCTATCAACCAATCAAACATCAGGATTCACAATATACATGTAACATAGCAAGTTTTTAATAATTGATAAAAGATTATGATAGTTTTGAGTTTTGAATTCTAAAGTATCATGAGCTATCATGTGCCCTTTCACCAAGGCTAATTACATATAAGATGCTTTTATATTAAAGGTATACTTAACAATTATTCTTTGAAATCGAGGTGAATAGTGGCAAAATATATTTACCGAGCCGCGAAAGCGGCGAGGTAAATATTCCCAAAGCCACTATTCACCGAGATTGAGAAGAATAATTGTTTTAGTATATACACACGAAGTGATCTCAACAAAATCAGAAAGGAAACCATTCAAAAGTAGGATTTGATTGACAGATCAAATCACGCGTAAGTTTAAAAATAGATCTTTGCAGAATTTTCAAACATGGCAATTCACAAGTTTACTCATTTCGCAAACAACAGCGTAATGGCTTCAATGGAATCGCTAAAAGTTTGAACTGTTTCCTTACCTGAGAAAAAAAGTAGAGCTGTGTTGTTTTCTGTTGACTCGCCAAGTTTATAGCCAAAAGGGCATGTTGTGTCGTTCTTCGCATGAAGTGCTGACAAAAATGGCGGCTCGGTTGCTCGAGGTAAGAGGTCGTCTTCCTGTATCATTCTTTTTCCTGTTTACTTGAAATGTAGAATTTCTGCAAACATTTCCTTTTAAATTTGTTTGTCATAAATAAACTTCGATTTTTGAGCCAAAATTTTCTTAGAAAACGCTGAGTTCACGAAACGGCTTCTTCTACGCGAATACACGGAAGTTGTAAACAATCCATCGAGCACAAAACTCCTGCTACAGTAAATTGAAAAACGCCGTATTGAATCCTTCCAAGTCTTTTCTTGCCTTAAAAAAAGTCAGCCCTAGGATTTTGTCGACTTTTAAAAGATCGTTCTCTAAAAAAAACGGGAAAAACACCGAGCTCACACATTATCCACTCGCTAGGAGGTGAATATTGTTGAATAGTCCGAGATAGCGAACCAATCAGATTGCTTAAATCACCAAGATCACTGAGTGTGTATATACTAAAGTTTATTATTCTTAAATTTGTCATAGCTGAGATGCTTGCACATCATGAGGTACTTTCTGCTGAAGCACAGAATACATCCTACTCTGCAGCTACTGCAAGCTGTAAAGAAATTAGAATCCATCTTGAGACCAGTCGTCTGCCTCAACACAAGTTAGTTCAAGTTATTTTATATATTATATATGTTGTGGTTCAAATTTTTCCTTGGTTTAAATTTTTTTAAACTAATTTGATCTTCATTTTCCTTTGTTCAAGATTATGATAATGAATACAAGATTAAGAAAAATCAAAAACTGGTTTGAAAAATTTAAAAACAAGGAAAAATTTGAACCACAACATATCTATTGTAATTGTGAATTACAAATTAACATTTACTGTTGTGTATCTGTATACAGTGCACTGTAAAGGGTGCAATATTAAATTAATGATGTTCTTTTTGATAATATCCCATAGACCTATTGACATTCAAACAACTGATGCTGGCCCCGGGGTTTCTACAAATGAGAAGATGAGCCAACTTCGTCTAGCTGAATGTTTTATGATCAATGGGCTGGACCTCCAAGCTAGGTTTCATTATGCACCAGGTAATAAACCTTGTGGTATATTAAAATTCTGTAATATAAAGAATGAAATATTGACTTGTGGCATTTAAGAAATGTACACTGCCATGAAGTTTTTTTTTCCATTAACATTGTATGCACAGGTCTATGTCCATTTAAGTATCAACATGTACACTTGGAGAGGCCAGGTTCAAACAAAAAACCTTCTGTTTGAGAGCCCAGTGTGTTATTAACCACAAGGCCACTGTGCCTCCACAGTATGTACAGCATACTAAAAACTTTCACTTGTTGAATACACTTTTTAATTTTAAATATCTTTCTTTCAGGTGACTCTGCTTGTCACATAGCAGAAAAAGTGATGCGTTCCCTCAATGAATGTCTAGGGGATGGAAGAGCAATTCCAGTACGTTATGATGACTCCTCTGTTCTGGATAGCTTATCTGAATTATCCAAGGATGGACTCAAAAAGGCAAAAGAAAAGAAAATGGAAAATGCTGCTATTGAGTGTGCAAAGCAGGTGAGTCAACGATTTAGTGGTAAAACCTGCATGGGCACATCAATTCATTCAAGACTACCATCACTTCAACGGCATTTGACATTTTTCTTTGATGAAGAGTACATGCAGAAATGCTGCACCAATGCATCATCGGCCTCCAACCTTGAATTATGTGCAGGCTCTGCTTACTTCAACTTTGTACACAAATTCTTTCACAGCCACTACTATTTATATGACAATGGCTGTGAAGGAATAAGAAATGGATGCATCGAACAGGGAAAGCAAATGTGTCAATTTCACCAAAACATTGAGAATAAGGCACTTCTTTCAAATGGCTGGCGGGGTGAGTCAGTCCAGCGTGTACCTCCTCCTGTACCAGATTATTCTGAGACCTCCTCCTTCCATTACTGCATCCTCCAACAAACATGGAATGGTGATGTCTGTAAAAAGTTTGGTGTGAAGAAAGACATAGTCAATGATGCCACAAAGAGGGAACTAAATGACTTTTGCCCACGCAAGCAACTTGAAAAGCTGTTTGAATCTTGTGGTGAACCAGACTTACAACTAAAAGAGTTTACCCATGAAGATGGTTCTGTGTCAGTAAGCTGCATAGACAATAATAAAATGTTGCAAACTTTAGATGAGCAGCTGGACAGTTTTGTGGAGAAATTTGTTGGTGAGGATCTTCGGAAGACTACAGAAAATGAGATTAGAAGAAGATATAACCTGAAGGTCAAATCTGAAATAATCAAGAAGTCCAAAGCAAGTGTGAAAGCTGTGGAAAAGGCAAAATCGTACCAAGATATTGACTGGGAAAAACACATCTCTGAGAACTCTTTAGACAAACTCTACGTGTCACAGCTTAACCTGTACTTAGTACAGCATTTGAATATGACCAGAGCAGAGTGTGACAAAAAAGGATACACAAAAGAGAAGAAGATACAAGACATAAAAGCCAATTTCTTTGGCAGACAGCTTAACAGCTCATCCAAGAAACAAAACAATGGTCCAACTTTAATCTCATTACAAGGTACCACGCATAGTCACCCATCTTCAAAAATCACAAGTCAGCCTCCTTCTACAAATTCCTCGACACTACATGTTCCACCTTGGGGTGCCACCCTAAATAATACTGCTCACATGGTCACACAATCATTAACAAACACTTGCCCCATTGATAATTATTTGACTATATTCTATGTGCTATTAACTGACCACAAGAAGTTACATCAAGAACTTGTGAAGTCAACAGAGATTTTTGCTGGAACCCTCATTCACATCAAAAATTTATTTGACACCAGAATGTTTCCTGAAGCAAAACTTGAATGGCTACATTTGTTTCCAGCAAGATTTGACCTCACAGCACCAATCATTGATTTGTGGGGAAATGAGGATGACCTCTTTCTCTCAAGGCTTCAGCCTGTCTTTATGAACAACATATACTGGAACCTGTTCTTCGCCTGCATGCCCAGCCCAACAGGTGGATTATGTCTCCCACAACGTTATGTTAAGGTACTTGCCTGCAACATTTTATGCATTTATGCATGGCTTTTAAATGATATACCCTTCCATGGAAAGTACAACCAGTCAGAATATTAAAGCATATATTTGTATGTTGCTATTAAAATGTTGCCTGTATGTCTGTGTGTTGTATGTTATCTTTTGTTTTAATTTTATGTATGTCTGTATGTATGCACAAGTACATGCATGTCTTCTCATATATAAACCCTATTAAAATAATGTATTTAATGTGTTATTTTCAAGTGAGGTTGGCATACCACCTCCAGGATTTCTGCAGATGAGTCTTGACGAGTGGATGTCAACAGATCGTGTGAAAACACTGTGCGGTTCCACTCTTCTGGGTCCACTTACAGGTGGTAGCCCCCACTTTTTTGGGACAGTTCTTAGTCAGTGCCCTACTTCTGGTCAATTTGTGTAAGTTATACACGTTGTTAATTTAAAACAAATAACATTTAACTGAATTTTTGCTTCAAATCAAAATAGAAGCCTTGTCACATCAGCATATAGACCATGTAGCTGAAGCTCTTGAGTAGGGTGCTGATGTAAACGTTCATTTCTATGTTTAAATTTGTCCTATTTATAAGTATCCTTTGAAATCATTAAATGTATTTATTGTAATAGGATTATATGATTAATTGTACAAGTAGTGTTCATTCCTGTAACCAAGTTATTGGTTTTCCATGTAGGCAACAACTCCAAGCATATTGTGGTGGACAACGGTCTTACCAAAGGCGGACATTTGTACGTGGAAGTCCTCCATTTATCCCCCTTGTCTTGGATCCCTTTGCCACAAAGGGGATTCTTGCAGATATTTCGCAGTTACCCCCAGATATCAAGCTTGAAGGACACAGGTAAGCAGTTAGGGTTCACCACTCTATGTGTGTGTTGATACAGTAAGACTTTTAAAATGTGCAAAGAGGAAATCATATGTTAAAATGTTCATCAGTGCAAAGAGTGAATCATACCACTCTCAGTGAAATTTATGAGGTTGTGATTTCTCAGAAGAATTTTAATTTATAATGACAGAAGATGGTGTGCTATAAACTGTGTGAAATGTACATATCTTATTCTTGTTTATGTAGAGAATGATGTATTAAACAGTTTGTCATATTTCTTCCAGATATGTCCTAAAGGGTGCTACATTTTATAGTGGAAATCACTATAGAGGTGCTGTAAAGAGGGGAGGCAACTGGTTCCACTATGATGGTCTATGGGAGAGGCAACAGCCAGGAAGTGGATTGAGACTGGGGGGCACAGCTACTCCACATGGCTTTATGCTGTCAAGCTGCATTTATGTCAAGGCTTTGTTACTGTAAGAGGGTGGGAAGTATTAAAATTTGCTAGGTGTTTTCTTAAGACAACATTTGTGTTTTAGATAAGATATTCAATACTAATTTCCTGGCATCGGATAAAAAGATCCAGGCATTTTTGCAACATTTGTAATTCAGCTGAACAGAATTCCTTTATATTTATTTTGTAACCCAACATGTAACACTGAATAGACTAAATGCAGCTTGACAGTATCGGCCTGGAGAGAAAGCACTGCTTGAGGTACATGTACCATCTTGTATAGACATACCCTATGGAATACTCATTTTTGGTGATACTAAATATGAAGACTAAAAAAACTGGAAAAAAAAAATTCGTGCACAACCTTTAGGTACTAAAAAAAATTCGTGCACAGCCCAAAGGCGAAAAAAAAAATTCTTACCAAGCAAAAATTGCCCAACCCCCCCCCTCAAAAATAAAATGGTCCATCCCTAAAAGAAAAAGGTGGCCGACTTTTGTGTTCACCGCAAGTTTATTTTGTTTTCTTTCTGTCGGGCCCAGTTAAGTGTAAATTCAGCTTTGAATATACTTATGTATAACAGTATCTGATAAAAAATGTTACCATGAGTAACCATTGTTTTCTTCTTGTCTATGAATTGCTCACAAATCCTTAGGGGTGCATTCACTGAAAAATGTGCGATACACTTCATAGACTATAAATTATAAACGTTACAACAACTTAAAACCTTTTTTAAAAAAGGCTAACTCGGGCTCGAAAAGCTACGAGTCTGTCGGTAGAAGAAACGAGAACTGTTTCAATTTTAACAAATGTTTTCGGCAAAAACAAAGAAAACGCTTGTTGAAAAACTTCCTGGTCGCTGTTACGAAAAATTGTATTGCGAGACTAGTGTGACTTTCTAGAAGCTTCGCGAGAGTTCATAATTTGTTTATTTTAGGATCTTGTGTAAGCGTTTCTAAAAGCGGTATATTTTGTAATCTTTCTATTATTAGACTATTTGGAAAGTTCTAGAATCTTATTGTAAACGTATATAAGGTAGGCGAGCCCGAGTTAAGTTTTAACTAGTTTTCACAAGCGAAGAGAGTTTGACGTTGGTCGTGTTTAGTGAAGTGTGACGAAGGCAGTTTTTATTCAAGTTGGCGGAGGCCGCATAAGTTTAACTAGTTACGTGCTGTTGTGGAGTTTTACTCAGTGGAAACTACGTTCATCTTTGGAATAAATCTTCTTGTTGCTGTTCCGACAACCCTGCGTTCAGTTTAGTTTGCAAGCTACCCGTCCTCTAAAAGATTACCCGCGTAAAAGTCGCAAACTTCCAAAATAAACTCTTTGCACAAGTAACTGGAAAGAGGAGGAGAGACGTTGGGCTTGAAGTGCCAGTAAAGTACATTCAAGCGGGTATTCAAGGCATGACTTTAATAAAAAACAAGTACTAATCCACAGCAAGAGGGGATAAAGCTCCAGCTTTATCCTCTCTTGTCCACAGAAAGGAGTTTGTTCCCAATAACGATTGAAATCCGGAATCCAAGTTCTACTAAGAGAGAATAGATCATAGTCTCTTGGTTCTACTGACAAAGACTTGAATCCAGTACCTGGAATCTGGAATTACTTACCTAATTTATTGTCTTTTCTTTAATAACTCTGGTGGAGTTGATAACTTACCGTTTTCAGTGTCTGGTTTACTTTCTTTTTCAGCTTCATGATATCGGGCGTTATTATTTCCTTACCTACTTACTCACTTAGTTATTTACGATGCATGTTTTCAAGATTTGACTGAGACGCACATTGAATGGCTTCTTATTGTCAGGTTGTCCTGGTTGCCATTTAGGTGAAGAGAACAAGAAGTTATATTGAACTCTCTGGGTTGCCGTCTCAGTTGTAAAAATAAAAGCATTAAGCGAAAATCTTGCTTCGAGGAACAGACTCCTTTCTGTGGATTATTAGTTGTTTCCATATTAAATTCATGCCTTGAATACCGCTTGAATGAAGTTTCATGCGCCTATTTACATTTTCTTTCAGTTTTGTCGAAAACATTTGTTAAATATAAGAGTTCTCGTTTCTTCTATCGACAGACTCGTAGCTTTTTGAGCCCGAGTTCGCTTTTTTTAAAAAAAAGGCTTTAAGTTGTTGTAACGTTTATAATCTGTAGTCTATGAAGTGCATCGCATATTTTTCAGTAATTGAACCCTTAAGCATTTGTGAGCAATTCATCGACAACAAGAAAGCAATGGTAACTTATGGTAACTTTCTTTATCAGATATTGTTATGCATAAGTATATTCAAAGCTGAATTTACACATAACTGGGCCCGACAGAAAAAAAAAAATAATAAACTTGCGCTAACACAAAAGTCGGCCAGCTTTTTCTTTTAGGTCTTTCCTTGAGACATTATTTTGTTGACTCTAACATCCGTAACCTGTAAATTGGCTACCGTAGAGTATTGTGCATAAAAAAGATTTTTTCCCTTTATATTGTGTTCATATCAGTCGTTTTCACTCAGCTGTTACCTCGAACCCCAAATCATTTTCCCCTGCCGCGACATTGGACCCGCGACCGCGACTTTGGACCCGCGACCGCGACTCTGGACCCGCGACCGCGACATTGGACCCGCGACCGCGACATTGGACCCGCGACCGCGACTTTGGACCCGCGACCCGCGACCCGCGACTATTAGTCAAACTCCTTTTTCCAGACCAATGCTTTCAAAATCATTCAGCTGAGAACTTGGAAATGTGCAAGGATTTTTTTATATGGTCACCAGCCGGTTAAAGATAACTTGGTTTACAACAATCAGGAAAAGTAAGTGTTTTTAAATTCATCCTCGATTATGAGAGCTCGGCGTTTACAAGAAGCGTTTTCAAGAAGTATACTGCCGTTTTGAAATCAGGAGAACGCTTCGAGCAGCCAAAGATGAAAGACACTTGCTAAGGTTTTTTAACGACTGTTTATCATTGTCTGTTCCTGGGACCTCATCATAGCCGGATTCATGGACAAATTTTTGAGATTTAAAACCCAAAAATGAAGGAGGCAATTTGTTTTCCTTCGACGCTGCCATCGATGGGTGAGTGGAGCCACAATTGTTGTGATGTCGGAAACTGCCAGTATTATATAATATTTGCTTTATATCAGCGCTGGAGTTTTAATTATCTTATTTGGCCTACTGCAAGAGTCATCGTAGCTCTTCTTAGTCGGCTTCATCGTGGTCGTTAAGGAAATTTATACCTCTGTGACCTGTGACTCTGACGATATGTTCTGAACTTACATCTTTGCTTCTTCAGCATCCTGACTGTTGTTTTTCTTGTACAATGATTCGTAAACTTTTTTCTCACTTTCTTTAAGGCAAGTACCAGCTGCGGATACTTTTATTATGTGAGTTGTGGTATTTTCGCCCATTGGTTTAGTTTGGACCAGATGTTTAAATTTTCGGTATCGTTTGCTACTGAGGTAGAAAAAAAACACAGACCATTGCATGGATGTTTTAATAGAGGTCTTCGCTCCACAAGACTCAAAGAGAGCAACAAATTACGTACATGACTTGAAATTCCTGTTGTTATCATGGAATTGTATCCTTGTTCATTCTGTAGCTGTCATGGTTTGTGTGTGGTTGCAACCGTTTTTGTTCTTTATTTTTTTACTTTAGCGTAGTCTGTTATAAGTAGCTTGTTTTCTAGTTTCTCTGGCTCATTTTCCTCGATTTTGTTGACAGTATTTTTCTCTTAGCAACGCATTTTCAATAATTTTAGCCAGAAAGACGTACTTTTTACTGTGTTCGGGTTTTTGGAATATTTTTTTAACTTTTCTATTGTTGTTTTGCTTACAAAATTAAATCCCGCTGTCGTCTGCTGAAAACCATGGCCATTTTCTTGAATTTTTGTTGTTAAAACATCTCTAATCTGATTGGTTCTTGTTGGTTTCTTTTGTGTTTTCAGCCAATCAGAAAGCATTTGTAATTTGCACTCGTGTTACAGAAGAGCTGCACTCCTTTCTCAGCCAATCAGAATTAAGTAATTTTTTCGTGTATATTATTAGTCTTGAAAAATTGTGAAATACTGCATTTTGTACGAGGTCTGTATGACAAAAACAGCGCCTCATAGTACTCTTTCTTCTCAGATGTGGTGTATAAAAAAAATAATAATAAAAGGTTGGTTTGCACGCACCCAGATTTATTGGCAAGAATTTGTAAACTTGTCGAACGCAAAAAATTCGGTCTGATTTGTTTTCCAAGAATTTGTTTTCCACGCCTTAGCTACTGTGATCAAGAGCCATTATTGCTCTTAAATGTGACCGAAGACTATTTTTTTTGGTGTACATATAATATAAGGCTATATCAACTCGATACAAGATT
>CALNXK010000173.1:240000-252500 GCA_942486035.1 Porites lobata | reverse complement strand
CGAAGTTAGGTAGAAATACACGTCCGACTTTAAGGCGTTTTGTTTTCGAAGACGCTTAAATTTTCACATATCTATTGTAGCTTAGCTGTACGTATAACAAGGAAGGAGCTGCAAGAAAACTGTTATAGTAGCAAACTTAAAAAAACTAAAATTGGTCTCTGCACCTGTTGTTCTTAACATATATTTACTCGGAAAGGCCTTTTATTCCGAAGATTAATGCCTCGCCTTTCATTAAAGGGTATAAGCTAAGATAACTACAGGATGGTGAAGACTGTCCGAATAATTATTTACACTCTCGTCTGTTAGTTAAGAGCTTTCGGCATAGAGCTACCCTTCTCTCATTTAGGATATTCACGAATGCCTGAACGTATAAGGACGTCTAAGTATGTATAATTTTAACGGTGTCCTCTTTTGGATTCTTTTGTATATTATGCCCCACTCACACCGACTAAACATTTTTTATTAAAGTAGCGGATTTAAAAAAAAAATGAAAGAAAGAAAGAAAGACACTCAAGACTGGAACACAGGTTTCCACAAAGGATTCAACAGAAATTCAACATGTTTTGCAATTTGCACTAAATTTGCAGTCAACTTAAGACAGTAAGCAGCTTCCATGAAGGAAAAAATTTTAAACCGTGTTTAACGAAACAGCTTAATTCTAAACATGTTATAGCATTAAAGGTCGTAAAAAAGGCACGTTTACTTAATATCTGCACAAGTACGCACATTTTTCCAAATCCAGCCTACCCTGTCTTACACATCCTTATCCTCATTAGTCCATGGGCCAAGTGGCTAAAAATGGCGGATCGTTACCACTTGGGGGGACGAAGGCCGCCATATATCAAACTAAAGCTTATCGTGTGTAGATTTAAAAAATATATGATGGAAATGTTGTAAGAGTAGCTTAAAAGAGTCACGTGACCTTGAATTTTGCATAATTAGCATAAATTGATAATATACTAAAATGCGGCTTTTAGCAAGTAAGGCTGTAGATTCTGCATAAAATAAAGCAGGCATAGATAAGATATAATGTCTGTAAAGTATTTTGTCACTTTTAAGGATAAATAGTCACGTGGCAGTGACGTCACTTCCGGTCGCGGTAAAAAACCCTCCATTTTTTGTATATTTTTCCTATTTTTGTTTTTTTTTTGCTTCTTCCTGTTATGTGAGTGGCATTGGAAGGATTTTATACTTGGCTTGACGAGTCACACCCAGCGGACAGTCGTCAAGTACAAACATGTCTTGATGAAATTGGTACCCTAGCTGATGATACCCTAGCTAAAGAAAGACACGATGAGGTTTTCGAGAGCCGAGTTTTCCAGCGTTTTTCTGACCTTTTTGCTGAATACACTCTTCATCTTCGGAATACCAATGACCCCCTTTCAGAATTCTGGATGTCCTATATAGACATGATCGAGCTACTACTTCACATGATCCGTGCTTCTAGAGAAGGGAATTGGGAACTCCATCTCTCCTGTGTCCGCCAGATGCTCCCATGGTGCTTTTCCAACGATGCTATCAACTACGCAAGATACATGTCAGCTTATTATAGCGATATGACAAGTCTACCAGATGAGCACCCTGAGGTACACGAGTTCATGAGAAATGGTGGATTTTCAGTTCAGTTGAGCAACGACAATACATTTGGAAGAATTCCCGTTGACCAGACTCTTGAAGAAACCGTAAATAGAGATACCCAAACACCTGGGGGTACTAAGGGCTTTAGTTTGAAACCTGGAGCCGTACAAAGGTACTACTTGACGGCAGAATTCAGAACTTTGTTCCGAAATGGTTGGCTATGCTAAAGGGAAGCACGGCCATGCTGACCTTCACTCGTCTCGCATTGCCCAAGATGAGACAGATGTTGCCGCAATGGTTGATTTAATCAAGAACTGGACAGATCCATTTGCAGGTCATATGCAACTGTCCAGCATCTCAACAGGAGCTGTTGCCACTACTGCTATAGCAGAGGACCTTGCGACCGCCTATAAAGTTGGAGAGGCAGCCTACGCTGATTTCAAGAAGACCCGTCTCGAATCACAGCCCCCAACGGTAAGGTTCAATGACAAATTGAAGAAGCAAAAGCTGAAAACCTTCAGTGCTTTATCGAAGACAAAGACAGTGACAAAGGGCAAAGACACAGAAACTGTTCTGTGCGCTGATCGAAATTTGTTTGCGCGGATGATCATAATTGCTGAAAGCCGCAATCTGCAAATGCAAGATGTGTTAAAGCGCCCATTAGGCCCTCTTCCTGCTTTCCTGGCCTGCAACAATGGCTTTCCCCGCAAGACCAATAAGGCACAACTTGGCAAAGAATTAGAGAAACTGATACAGCCAACGGTAGAAGTAACAAGGCCTTCAGCTTACCTAATAGATGGGATGGCTCTGGTCCAAAAGCTGAAGGTAGATTATCTCACATTTGGTGAGATCGCAGACAATATTTTATCTAGAGTGTTGCGTGAGGCGGAGGGTAGCGATAGAGTGGATGTCGTATTTGACGTGTACAGAGACATTTCCACTAAATCAGCAGAAAGAGAACTCAGAGCTGAAAGTGATGCAATAACTTTCAAGAACCTTGCGGCTGGCCAGAAGGTCAAGCAATTCAAGAATTGTTTACGCAATGGTGACAACAAAACAAGTCTTATCAGATTGTTGTGGAACACTGGCAAAAAACACCGGGTCGCAAGAGACTGGAAGACAAGGAGCTGTATGTAACATGTGGAAACCGATGCTACAAGATCACTGCCGAGAGAGTAGAGGAAGAAGAAGAGCTAAGATCCGAACAAGAGGAGGCTGATACACGACTTCTCCTGCATGTGCAACATGCAGCAAATGAGCAGCGATATAGGTCAATCATTGTATCCTCGGAAGACACACGTTAGAATCCTGTGCCTAGCGTTTTCATTTTCCATTGATGTACCGATTTATCAGCGTTGTGTTTCTCAACTGAACGCTCGGTATGTGGACATTGGAAAAATAGCCCACGTCATTGGCCAGGATGCGTGCAAAGCACTACCAGGTTTGCACGCATTTACGAGTTGTGATGCAGTGAGTGCCTTTGCAGGGATTGGGAAAGTGAAGCCCCTGAGGAAAAAGGAATACCAACGCACGTTCCAGCAACTTGGAGAAAACTGGTTGATGTCTGAAGATCTTCTGATGCAGTTAGAGGCATTTTGTCTGTGATATGTATGGCTCAAAGAACGGTATCTCAGACGTGAATCAATGCAGATATTCGGTCTTCTGTGCAAAGAAAGGTAATAATAATAATAATAATTATAAAATAATAAACTTTATTAAAGTGTCATATGAAGTTCGCTAATCGGAGACACCTAGCTATCTGCATAATATTAAGAAATTAGATCACAATAACAAAGAAATAAATTCAGCGATAAATGTAAATGTAAATGTTTTCCCGCCCCGTACCTATGATATATATTCATATATTCATTCAGGTGAAGCGGAATCCCATCAGCTGCCTCCATGCCAAGACAGCTTGTACAAGCATTGCCGGCGAGCCAACTATCAAGCGGCGATATGGAAAAATTCTCTACGAAACAACGACATTCCATCCCCAGTTGGTCATGGCTGGTCTCTTGTAAATGACGGAGCTCAAGAGAGATTGGTGATAGATTGAATGAGTGGACTCCCGGCACCAACAGCTGTAATAGAGCTTATGTCATGTATGTGCAAGAAGGCCTGTAATGATGATTCATGTGACTGCATTCGAAATGGCTTAAAGTGCTCCGACTTTTGCCGCCTAATAACTTGTTCTAACCAGCCAGATGAAGAGGAGGACATCCAGGTAGACCTGGATGAAGAGCACGTTGACTTTGACTGAAGTCTCTTGAGTGTGGGTGTAACATTTTCAACATATCACCTTCCCATGAGAAACACTTATCATGCTAAGAACACAGGGTACCCAGTTTAATTCTTATTTGAACATACATTTAGAATAATGCTAATTGCTATATATCTTTTAGTGCTTTTTATGGTAAAAATACTCTGAATTGTATTTTTGAATCACATAAAAGAAAAAAGGGGAAAAAGTAAAAATAGAGACAAAAATTGAGAGGTTTTTTCCGTGACCGGAAGTGACGTCACTGCCACGTGACTATTTATCCTAAAAAGTGACAAAATACTTTACAGACATGATATCTTATCTATGCCTGCTTTATTTTATGCAGAATCTACAGCCTTACTTGCTAAAAGCCGCATTTTAGTATATTATCAATTTATGCTAATTATGCAAAATTCAAGGTCACGTGACTCCCTTAAGCTACTCTTACAACATTTCCATCATATATTTTTGAAATCTATACATGATAAGCTTTAATTTGATATATGGTAGCCTTTGTCCCCCCGAGTGGTAATGAAAAGCCACTTGGCCCATGGACTACATATAGTAGATGATTTTACTGTACTGATTTCCAGTATAATAAGTACGGTGATGTGATTTCAGCCCTCGTTTTATGTTCGCGTGTTGCAGAATCAGGAAAAGCACCGCATTTGTTTTTAAACATTATCTCAAATCGAGTATACTTACTTGGCGTTTGTTTGTCGTTAGTCAGTCTGCACAGTGTTTTATTGTTTGCAGGCTTGGAAATGCACCAAGCCCTATGGCTGTACCCATCTCAGGCCAGATCAGATTTCAGGCTCCCAAAAGTAATATCCTAATGTTTTCGTCACTCAAACACATGCCTGGTCCGTGCATTAAACAAAGCTTTTCTCTTTACTTGAGAAACCTTGTTTTTTTGTAATTGTCAATACATGGTTGTGCTGAGCTAAGAAATATCTCTATACGAGGGTTAAGAAAGAGAAATTTCGTATTTTCAAGCGGCCATGTAATGTCCTATTTATTTATAATCTGGAGAGAAACCTTTTTCTTATGTAAAAAAATTTCTTTCAATCCAATAGATTTTCATATCTGCTGACCACGTGAGTGCACAGGCTCTATAATTGTTAACACCAATGAAATACAAATCAATTTTTAATTACTTTATTATTATCATTATTTTTTTGCTGCGAGAAGCATGATTTATCATGTAACCATAGCAAAGGATTATTTTATTTAAGTTTGAACTAAAAAACAGCAGGGTTAATTTCACGTGTGAAGATATCATGTTTTCGCGGAAAGCGGCTCTCCTGGCATTTCCGAGATGGTATCAGTATAAAATAGGAGTAAAGTTTCTTATTTCTTGATATCGTAAATATAGATTAATTTGTGGTGGTTCAATTTTATTCTTGGTTTGAATGTTATTTCCCTTTGTTTTTGGCTGTGGTAATGTATGACAATGAGTTAAAAACAGAGAGAAATAATATTTAAACCAAGAATAAAATTGAACCACAACATATTAACCTCTTTCCTACATTGCTCGTAGTTCAATTGGTCGGACCAAAGCTGTAGATGAAGTATTTTTGCAGAAAAGCCCCTTCAAAATTCTCTTAAACTCTGGCAATCTAAAGGCGTAAATTACTGGATTTAATATCGAATTAAGGTAATAAAGTGAAAGAACTACGTTACTTCTTTTTCCGTGTGGTGAAAATTGAATCCATAAGTGACCTGAACGTATAGAAATACAGGTAGTTATTACCCAGGGAAGAAGAGTAAGTGTAGAGGCAGCACTAACTATGAATAAAGTTACTGAAAGTTTTCTTTCGGCTGAGATAACTGACCTTAACCGCTGAGAATTAGTTTTTCTTATCACTTTTGAAATAATTATTACATAAGATGTTGCGAGCACTAAAAGGGCAACAAAAACATAAATAATCCAGGTGTACCGACCTGCGACTGCTTCATTCATATAAATAAAAAAATGCACTAAAGTCAGAATCAAGGCCGCAAACCAGCTAAAAAAAATAAAATTATAGTAAATGCGTTTTCCAAGTAAAAAGTGCTTAACTGGGAATAGCGTTGCGTGCAACCGCTCTAGAGAAATTAGAGCTATGTTGACCAGTGAAGCTGCGTAGAAAATGGAAGAGATCATTGAGGCGTTATAGCCATGCCCCGGTTCTTTTCCCGCGCCTGTTTTAAAAAGCCAAAGGTCCACAGGTCCCGCCACGGCTCCTATCCCCAAATCAGCCACAGTCAGGCTTATTATCAGGTAAGTACTGCGCTTGAGTCGACGGCGGCTTCTTGCAAATGCGACGAGAGTAAAAGCGTTGATTACAAACGTCGTTACAAACTCAGTCAGAAACACTGCAAACCAGACGTTCTTTGTCAAATCAGTCATCCTTTGAAAAAGGACAATTTTTTTTCCTTTCTTAATATGCAGGATCTGGAATAAGAAAAAAGGAATTAAATTATAAAGCGTACGAAAAATCACTAGATGTTTCGACTCTCTTGCGGTCTGTCGAGATGACCCTTCAACATCGGATTACAGGCAATGAGTGAGTTGTGTATTTTAAAGACATTCACGGCACTGATGAAGCTTCGTGATAGCGGAGCCTGCACGCGCGAAGCGCACGCAGCGGAGCACCATTGGTAAGAAATTTGACTATCTATGCGTCCAAGAAAAAACCGTGTACCCCTTCATGTTAGCGGATGTAAAAAGGCACGTTTACTAGCTTGGAGTCCAAGGCATATACCGTCTTTGTTTAACTTGGTATTAGACATCCATGTTATGGTCAAATGACAGCTATCAAAAAAGGGTATCCGCTGATCAGTGCCACATGAATGTATCGCGGGCTCAGATATATGTTTTATTGTGGTGACGTATTCCGCTGACCATTTTTTGGTTGTAACTTTGTAACTTTATTTGATTTACCACAAAATACAAATAAAAAGACAGTTACAAAAAAGCAAATGAAAGTGGCGAGGAAGCTCAAAAAGAAACCATGAGGCTTATAGACATTGGGCTCCCTCAGAGTAAAAATAAAGTTAACAGCAACAGTAAGGCCAGGATCGAAAGTAAAATACAATGAAGGTAAGTATAAATTAACTAATTACATAGACTGAGTTGACAAAATATAAGGTATGGTACATGTAACAATAAGTATAAAAATAATATCAGACATGTGAAGAAATATAACTATTTACTACAAGATTTGTAACTAACAATTCATATATAATTTTTTTTTCAATTTCGTTTTGAATAAGTGGAGAGAATTAGATTCTTTAATATCATTTTCTAAAGAGTTATAATGAGTAGGTCCTTGGAAACTGACAGAAAATTTACGAAGGTTTGTTCTACAAAAGGGAAGGTGAAAATCGTTCGCGTGTCTTGTGGCATAGCTATGGACTTGTTTGTTTAAAGAAAAATAATTGTTGAACTTTGAAGGCAAAAGAGAATGGTTAAGAGAAAACATAAGTTTACCCAATTCTAGTTGTCTAATATCGGAAACTTTTAGTAGCTCTAATTCTTTGAAAATAGGGTCTGAATGAGAATCGAAAGTTGATTTAGAAATAATTCTGATAACTCGCTTTTGCTAAGAGACAAGACGGCGAAGATTGGTTTTGTACGTAGATCCCCAGACAATAATACAATAATGAAGATAAGGATAAACTAAACAATAATAAAGAGTTTTTAGACACGGTTTAGGTATAAAAAGTCTTGCTCTATTAATGACACCTATTGATTTCGAGATTTTACGAGCTACCTGAGAAATGTGCGGTTTCCAAGACAGATGTTCATCAAGGACTACGCCGAGGAAAACCAATTCCTTAACCTGTTCGATTCTCTGTTCAGCTTATGCATATTTGCATTGGAAAATGATACCTTTTCTGTCTAGGCTTAAATAAGATAAAGTTTGTTTTCTTCAGGTTTAAGGAGAGTTTGTTTGCCTTAAACCAAGTGGATAATTTATTAAGTTCGGAATTGAGTGAGGCTGCCAGGTAGACAGGATCTTTATGGGACATAAATAAATTAGTATCATCAGCGAATAAAATCAGCTCGACGAGAGTCGGTACGTTATTTAAATCATTAATATATAGCAAGAAAAACAAGGGGCCCAAAATGGATCCCTGGGGGACACCGCAGCAGATAGTTTGAGGAGAGGAGCATTGACTGTTAAATTGAACGAATTGCAACCTGTTGGAGAGGTAGCTTCTAACCCAGTCCAGAGCCACGCCACGTTTGTCAAGCAGATTATTATGATCGACGGTATCAAAGGCCTTTGATCTTTAATTGATCGCGGGCTAAGGTCTGTTTGTTTAGTGGAATACAGCTCGTGCCTTCTGCTTTCGGCAAAAGTTGAGAAATGTCCCCTCGAGAGCTTCGCTTTTGGCCTTGGCTAAATCTATATATTACTTAGCGTTCATTCTGCCACAAGAAAATTGCAAAATCTACAGCCGTGAGTTGATGCACCAATAATTCTTAGCTTTTTAATCTATTACGTAAATAGCTTAAAGTAAGCTGCTGATAGTTCAGTGTCATAGGCCATTTGCACGATAAAGTATTAAGAAGGAAATCTGCCTTCTCGGTTTGTAGAAAGGCCCAAAAATACTAACAGATACATTATCTGGCTGTTAAAAAGTCGAGTAAACGTTCTGGTCTCGTGATTTATTCATGTTTTAAAGACAGTGCATGTACAGCAGTTAAAATGAATGCAAAGTTCTAAACAAGGTATGTGAAAGGGGTACCATTGCTCAATGGAAGGAATACGAAAGGGGTGCCTTTCCTGTCAAAAACGGTATTTAAAAGGTGCGGGGTTTAACTTCGAGGCGGAGCCTCCCCACACAAAGCTTTGGTGAGTACCCCCCGGGATTCATGGTATATGACTAGAAAGTATCGAATAACTATTATGATTTATTACTATTATTACCCCTTGTGACAACGTAAAATGAAGATTCCTCGACTTCCCACGTAAACTCAAAGAAAGTTATTTTTTTAGCCTCTGCGCGCGCGCTGTGGAGCCCAGTTGCTAATAGATTACCATATGGATGCAACAAAATTACAGCATAAGTGATAAAAGAAACTTTAAGGTTATAAAAACAATAAAAGATATTTAAAAGTGAAAAAAGCATTTCAAAAATCAAACAGTCTCGTTTGCTCTGACACTTTTTAAGACTTTGAAATTGCTTGTAATGGTCCCTGGATCCTTTCCATGCTCCTACTTTACGTGGTTGCCGATTGTTGATCGCTTGTACTCCCCCACCTGTTGATGAAACCGACAAATAGACAACGTTTTGTTGATTCACAATTGGAGGTTTATGATCCTTTGGTTTGAATTGTCCTTTGATCTTCTGACTTGTGTAAACAGGCTGGACATCAACATCGATCTTTCGACTGAGATCACTGCGTTGGTGTCTTCTGGTCTTTGAAAGGTAAGACAATTCTGACGGGATCATCTAGTTCATCGGATACCCGTTGTTTAAGACACGCATTCTCAGTAAATTTCGTTTCAATAAAATTTCTGCTGATGGTGTTCTTCACGAGGGTTTCAGGATAATACAAGCGAGCAAAAACCTTTTTAAGAGGTTCACATTCTTGATGAAAAAACTGCAAATTCGAAGAGAGTTTGAACGCACGTTTTAAACTTTCAGCAGAAAATGTTTGTACTTCACATCAGCATGGCTTTTGTAATTCAGTAAAAGCCCAGCATTGGTTGGTTCCACTTACACTTTTGCGTCTAGTCGGGGACCATTTCTGATAATCACCATTCCATGCTAATTTTTGACTTCTTAACATGAAAATGACCGTCGAACGGTCGAAACTTCGTTGTTCTTTTTTAAAGTTAATTTTTATAATGAGATTGATTATCATTGTCTTTTTTATTGCTGTCTGTTACTTTTCTTTACTTTTAGAAAACTTTCTCTTGCAAGGTTTTTAAAGTTGCCTTGTTTCATTTGAAGTAGAGGGGAGCGGGCAAACCATGCACTTTCTTATTTATTTAAGTACATTTTACTCCTCTTTATAAAGGTGTAATGCATGATTACAAAGAAGCGTCTGCAAAACTCCTCATTAAGACACATTCAGAACAGACTCAAAACCTTCACCCATTAGCCTAGGTTGTTTACATGAATGATCTCGTGGAAATGGCTGAAGAGTTCACCGCCGAAACGAAATAGTCCAATTTCTTGCTTAAAGTAAAAGCAAAAAATGCAAGACTACTCAAGCAAAATTAGCAAGAACTGACAGAAAAACGTTTTGAAGAAAGTCGACGAGGAATCCGGCTTTCGTATGATAAGAGGAAAATTGTGCAGATCCCTTTATTAGCTATTCTTCTATTTTAGGAAACTCTCTCTAGCAAATTTAGTTAAATCTACAGCTGCCTTAATTCATTTGAGAAATAGGAAAGGGAGAAAGTTTTTTTTACTTCATTTACTTACATTTTACTCCTCGTTTTTAAAGGTGTTAATGATCCGCTAGAAACAGTCCGCAATACTCCTCTTCAAGACTTTCGAACAGACTCGAAAAAGTAATAACTTCCCCAAAGTGAATCAATATGAAATATTTATCACCCTTTTTTTACTATTTTAACACCTTATTATTTTTTGGTAAATGAAAAAGCGGCAGGTCACTATCGTAACAGGAAGATATATTTATTGCAGTTTACCGTAATGAATTGATACTATTTTTTTAAAATTTGTGATGTCTTAGGCCTCGGTCCGGGTGGGAGTTTGTTTTTATAAGGTGTTTCTAAACAGTTCCGCCGACACCATACCCCGATGTTTTTCTTAAAAGAGATTTTATCCTTGTCCGATCGCCTCAAAATTTTCACCAGTTATTGAATATGAATTGAAGTTTGTCAAAATGCAGTTTCTAGTAAAATTGATATCACTATGACAACAATAAACAAAAAACTTTGAAATCGATTAAATCCGAATTTCGCGCGATCTAGACCTGCTACTGAAAATTCGACACCACGAACTTATAGTGTGGTGTTTAGCAAATAACCTCCGTGAGAAGTAAAAATCTCTGTATGTTAAAATTCAAATAAAACGTAAATATATTTCAAACCTTATATTTTCAGTAGTCGTAATAAATTATTTAATGAAAAGTTCTAAATAACTCAAATGTAGCGTCAGAAGGCTGCTTAATATCATATTTCGATGTATGGAAATTTTGGTGTATTTCCTTTCTTGCGATACTGAAAACTAATCTGTTTTCTCACGACATGTCTGTCGGGCCGTTTTAGAGATATACAGAAAAGCACTTAAAGTCAAAATTTAGAATAAATTGCACTTAGACAGGTGGTGAGAAAACAGTTAAGTTTTCATGATCGCGAGATTAATTTGCGATCACTAGAGGAATATTTTTGACGGTTAATTTCGACTGCAGAAATACTTTACAGAGACCACTGAAGCAATCTGAACCTAGCTTCCAAATAAGGGCGAAAATCGAGATTAAAAAAACATCTGCCAGTGCGTCTCTCTTCGCAGAAGAGTTTAATTAGGTCGCTGCCGGTTAAGTTTCTCAGAAGGGTGTTACGTTTCAGTTCGGCTTTTACCGTCAAAACCTTGCTTTTCCCTGGAAACTATCATTAAGGTCATTTTACACAGAAGCACACCCACAATGAACAGTGTTCTTTCCTAGCCAATGGATCAAAGACTGGTTTTAACTACGTACGTCGATCGGGCCTGGAACCCGAGTTAATTGTGCATGCAATTAAAAACCTTGTATTTTTTCATCCGACCACCGAAACAATGCCAAATATTTTTTACAATACGCATTTAAGAATCAAATAGGATAGTGAAACAATAATGAAGCAGAAGAAAAAGAAAACGGAGAGGAAGAAGACACTAAGAAGTTGGAGGTCTTTACGACAGGATATTCGAAGCTAGTGACCCAATCAATTCCCAACCGTGCCCGGCAGGGGCTTTTCTTGAGTGTCATACCGATCGAGTTTCGCGAGAGTATATATAATAATGTATATAAAACAATGTTTGAAACTTTGAAAGGCATATACAAAATGTTATGTCAGTTTACTTTCTTTTAGGTGTTGGGGTTGTGTTGTGTTGATGTTCCATTGTTCTACTCAAGACTAACTCTGACACCGATTGTGTAAAAATTATTTTGAAGACAAAATTTAAAGCTTGATTTCAGAGGTTCTTCTAGCACGTTACGTCTTTCGTATTGGGTACACGGTGGTAAGAGTGAAAATAAATGGACATACTTTTACTGACTATTGCTTTAAAAGTAAGTTAACAGAGCAACCATCTTTTTCCTTTTCTATTTTTTTTTTCTTCGTTCAATGAAACGTATAACTGTTCTTAAAAAATCTTACAGCGATGAATTTTGTGCCGAGATAATAGGCTTTACTCATGACTAACGAGACTAACTACCACATCTTAAATTTCCAAAAAGGCTATTACAAAATGCATGCGGGGACTATTATTATAAAAGGTGCGACAAGCGTAATAACAAACGTGCGATGTTTAAAACTTGATTATCAAAAGTGTGACAGATCAGCATTTGGTCTAATAAAAACCAATAATAACAGTATCTTCAACATTACAATAACTTATCTTCAATTTTAGCAAGCTTTTTCGTGCGAGGATAAACTAACGGCTGCATTTTTCATTTGAAAAAGAGAGAGGACATTAAACTTCTTCATTTACT
>CALNXK010000173.1:192500-235000 GCA_942486035.1 Porites lobata | reverse complement strand
TATCGCAATAAGACAAAATCCAATGATAAAAGGTATTACTATTGACAAGAAGGAAACAAAATTACTTCAATACGCAGATGACACAACTGTGGTTCTGTCAGACATCGACTCAGCCCAAACCCTTTTCAGGTTGTTAGACGATTTTAAGAGGATTTCAGGTTTAGCCGTTAATCCCTCAAAAACTGAAGCAATGTGGATCGGATCATTAAAGGAAAATAAATCAAAACCTTTTGGTATTAAATGGCCAAATGAACCAATTAAAGCTCTCGGAGTCTATTACACCTATGATCAAAAATTACTACACGAGAAAAATTTTATAGAAAGACTAGACAGCGTGAAAAAATTGGTACACATATGGTCTGCGCGAGGTCTTTCCCTTTATGGAAAGGTTACTGTTATCAAATCGTTGATTGTTCCAAAATTTGTTTACGTGGCATCATTATTAACAATTCCAAAGTGGGCGGTTCAAGAATTGAACAGATTGATATTTAAATTCCTATGGAGAGGTGTTGACAAGGTCACACGTTTGTCAACAATAAATGACTACCAAAAAAGTGGCTTGGAAATGATTGACCTAGAAACGATGGTCAAATCTTTAAGACTTGCCTGGCTAAAAAGAATCTTCAGCGAAAACGACAGCACATGGAAGAATTACTTGCGTTATCAACTTAAAAGTTTCGGGGGCCTCTTTCTATTTCATTGTAACTACGATGTAAAAGACGTTCTAATCAAATCACCTTTTTACTCCGAGCTGCTTCAATGGTGGGCTGATTTTCGTGATGACTTTTCTACAGATAAAATGCGGTATAATATTATTTGGAATAATAAAGACATTAGGATAAATAATAAGCCAATTTTTACAAAACATTTTTTCGACAATGGTTTTCTTCTGGTTTCCGATCTTCGATTTGATTTAAGTATTGCAGAGTCACATAGTATCATTATAAGAAAGATTGAAAAAACCAATTTCTTAGTATGGGCAGGTCTCAGATATGCTGTACCGTCCCACTTAAAAGCTAATCCTAGAACATCTGATCACACCTTTTTAACAATGCCACCCTCCGTGATAATTAAGAATAACGACTTTGATATTTTAAAGAAGAAATCAAAAATTATTATTCATTGCTCATAAGTAAAAAGGCACAGCTTTCTAAAAATACCTCAGCTTTAAAACGGGATTTTAATCTGACGGAAGATCAGCTAGAAAAAGCATTTCTTTTACCGCACATCATATGTTCTGAATTCTATGTTAAGGCCTTTCAGTACAAGGTCCTTAACTCCATATTATATACTAACACTAAGTTATATAAAATAGGATATATTACCGATGATAAATGCTCCTTTTGTATGTATAAACCGGAAACCCTTATCCACCTTCTTTTTGACTGTGTATATGCAAAACTTTTCTGGAAGGATTTTGAATTATATTATTACTCGTTGTCAAATGAATTGATCAACCTTAGTCTACAGGATGTGCTATTAGGTATAATAGCCGTACAATGCCCTTTACTGAACTACTTTCTACTAATAGCCAAACTATATATATGGGATTGCAGAAGATCACAAACTCGTCCAATTATTGCAGGGTTTAAGTTAAGGATTAATATTAAATTCGAAACAGAAAAATATATTTGTACCAAAAATAGAACTTTAAGTGACTTTTATAAAAAATGGGCGATATTGTGCACCGCGTAACGCTTTATTATTATTAGTATTATTATTATTACAGTCTAGGCCGTTCAGTTCTCTTTACTTATCCTTCTAAATAAAAAAGAAAAACACTTATACTTAATCTATATATAATCCTCTTATACTTTTCTGTTGCCACTGTGTTTATAGTGTTAGTATTGTAAATTATGTTAGTAATCACTTTAGTTTAAGTTATTAGTCGTCAATAATTGTAATTGTAACTTTCTTTTCTTCTTTCTATGTAAAAAAAGTAATGAGTACGGTGTTGTAAGTAGTGTAAGCACTGTAAGTTGTGTTAAGTAACATTTTGTAAGTAGTGCTTGTGTTGTAAAAAAATAAAAAAAAAATTATTATAAAAAAAAAAAAAAAAAAAAAATATTTCGTTTTGGAAACTTTAGAAAACAGGGGCTGTGATTTACGACCAGGCATTTTTTTCCCCTCTTTTTAGTCTGTTCAGTAGATTTGGATAAAATTTGGACCGGGTCGTTCTCCTACCAAGTCAAATATTTCCTACCGAAGCAAGGGCCTTAAATCCCTCTCGTAGCGAAGGTTTATAATCTTGTCGAATTTCGCATCGTGTGTGGATCACACAGCGAGGCAGAAACACAAGTTGGCTTATTTCTGTATACAATTTCTCAGTACACCCGCGCGGGAAAAAAATAAACAAGTCACAGTGCTTCGCTTGACTTCCAAAGAATTTCAAAAACACTCCACTTGGGATGAAAAATTAAAAGTACATGTCACCTTACCCAAATCGTGGTTCTAAAGGTCGTTAACAAAATGGATCGCGTGAAAGCGCATGAACTAACAAAATACAACTTTAAAAAGTTGTAAAGTTTATGATTCGACAAGTTCCAACATCGAAATATAAATTGGACCCGGCCGTGAAGTGGGAACAAGCTAATTTCAAAGGTACCATGTCCGTTTGAGTTGTATGTTAATGAAAAGTCTCACCTCCTTTAGTATCGGCGCCGCTTACGCGTCCAAGTTTGCACAAAGAACGTGAGCGGTGCTTAGTTTGATCTAACTCTCGCCAAAGCGCACGACTTAACAATATGCAACTAACAATATACCACTTTGTGAAGTTTATGATTCCACAAGTCCCAACATCGACATACAAATTGTTTTATAATAGCAATATCAGACCACGATGTGAAAGGTAAGTTCCATGTCAAAATTTCGTAGGTAACGAGTCCTTCTGATTTATATATAGAGGATATTACATGGGCGCGCGGAGATACGAAATTTCTCTTCGAGTTGAAAAATATTTCACCAGTGAGCGCAGCGAATGAGTGAAATATTTTTTTAACACGAGAAGAGGAATTTCGTATCTCCAAGCGGCCATGTCATATTCTATTTATTACATAAACACCAATGAACTACCAAACCATTTCACTTTAATAGTTTATTACGTAGCCATAGCAACGGTGATATTTTCACCTGTGAAGATAACTTGTTATTTTTTTCTAAGCTTGCGAGCGGGCGGAATCCTCCAAATCCTGCAATCTGATTGGTTCCGAGAGCGGGTGGTTTTTTACGATCTTACCTGCTAACCCGGGCGGAATCGTTGGCAGCTTCATTCACAAGTTTGTTTGTCGTTTGTGAATGAGCAAAACCGGTGATTTTTAACCACTTTTCTTTTAAAACTTGCGCTATTATTAGCGTTAGCTAGGGAAAAGTGAATTTTGTTATTCATACAAAACATCTGAAGAGAGAATCAAGCAAGTCAGCCAGGAAAACCGCTAACGTAAAGGAAAACAGGGGGCTGGTGATGTCGCTTCAATAGTTGTTTAACCTACGCTGTAAGTACTGCAATCTTGCTCTTGTGCATCGTTTATTCGAAATTTTCCTCTGTTTGTAGGTTTGTTTTCCATTTTTGTTGTTTGAATCTAGATTCTGCCGTGTTTCATTGAATTTTGCCTCGCTAGTTTTCTACTTTTCAGAAAAGGTTGTTGTCAACGGTTGCATTTAGTTTTCAATCTTAAATAAACAACACAAACAACTTTTCCAGCAGTCAGTTATCGCCGTTTTTATTTCTTTGTTTATATTCTTTTATTCGAATTCACTTCAAAATCCTAAGATTGGTATGTGTAATTTGCTCTTTTTATAAAGCCTTTGTGGAGTTTTTATAATTATCCGGCTCGATTGAATTATCTTTGCTGTATTTTCTTCCCTGTGGCTTTTAAGTTCGTCAATTCTTTTATTCTTGTTTGACACTCAGATTTTGAATTGTCTCCAAGACACAAAAACCTTTATCTATTCTAAAGAGAGCTTAATTGTGATAATATAAATGACAAGTTAAAAATCATGTTTTAATATTTTGTTTTGGTTTGCAATCGATCGCGTGCTTTGAATAACATCAACACGAACGCGCCCTTCTTCAACACATAGGTTAGAGGCGGAAGTAAAATTTTCCTGAAACTTTTAAATCTCAGTAGGAAAAAACTCAAGACCTCGGGCACAGTTTCTCCCAATACGGACCTCCCAGCCGGTGAATAACATACATTTATTTTCGCATGTGAAGATACCAAGCTTTCGCGCGAAAGCTCACCTGGTATTTCATTGGTGTTTATATAATAAAAAAGTTTATTTTAGATGTTTTGAGAGAGATATCATTAAAAATGTTTTATTATCAAACAGGCAGTTGGGTACAAAATCAACTTAGTTATGATTGTTCTTTCTTTGATAGTTCATAAGTGATCACGTTACCTTCACCAGTACACTAAGTACAATTGATTTCCTCTGCGAGATGCTGCTTGACTTCTAAATCGTAAAGGATCTCCACTTTGGAAAAAAAAACTTCAAAATTACCAGATTACCTAAATCATGGATCTGAAACTTGTTAAAAAACGCTAAAACAGTGTACATGCACAGGGTTTTGTATTTACTGTGTTCTCGCACGGAGTACAGATACCGTTTGAGAATTACTGAGTGAAGTTTAATGATAAAAGCACATTATCAACCAGGTTGCATGTATACAGCCCTCAATGTCTACATTGCTCGAAGTTCTATAGGTGGGGCGCATGCTGTCGAAGTCTTTTTGTAGAAAAGGCACTTCCCAACTAAAAAGTGCTCAATTGGGTATAGTGTTGCGTGCAATCGCTCTAAAGAAATTAGAGCGAGATTAATTGGCGAAGCTACATTAAAAATGTCAGCGATCATTGAAACTTTGTAGCCATGTCTTTGCCCATGTTCTTTTCCTGTTCCTGTTCTGAAAAACCAAAGATCCACAGGCCCCGCAGCAGCTCTTTCCCTCAAATAAGCTACAGTCAGGTTCATTATCAGGTAAGTACTGTGCTTGCGTAGACGGCGGCTTCTTGCAAATGTTTCACCGGCAAAAAATGTCTGATCGGTCGACGCGTGACCAAGTGACATTGCCAAATTCAAAATGACGGCAATACCTCCATCGTTTGTTTATTCCAGTGGAAAGAAGGTTAATTGCGGCTTAATATGATTGCAAACGCATATACGGATATTTTTAGAATAGCCTAGACTTTTCTTTATCCTTTTTCACCTATTCCTATGGGATTCGTTCCCTATAACGATGCTCGCGTTTTGGCCGGGCATAAAGCAAAATTATGTTTTCTCCAGCAAGACTTTCTAATTTATAAAAAAAAGCTTGAACATGAGCTAAATGAACTGTAGTGTCTGCATTCACGTTCTTTTCATTGTGAACGGGTGCGATTTTAATATCAAAACTTTAAAGCCGTCCATGACCGAGAAGGTTTCTTTTTTTCTTTTTTCTTTTTTCTTTTCAATACTTAAGGGCTTGCGATCTGAATAAGATAACGAAATTTTTAAAATTAGGGGAATGCTATATATAAAAGAAGAGAACTTTGATTGTAAATATGTTAGTTGGTAAAAATACTGATTATTTCTTTTTAGTATATAGGTTAGAAAAGTGATGCGTAGTCAAAAGTGCTACAAAGGAGTAAAAACCCAGCTCTTTCCATTAATGAATTTTATTGACATTATCAGGGACATATGCTTTGCTTGAGTAGGCTGCACTTTGTTTGATTCAGGATCAATCAATCTTTTCTGAATAGACTTGAACAATAAAGTATGTTTACATATCAGATACTTCAACACTATCTTAGCCAACAACTAAGAAGAAACTCAACTTCATATCAAAAAAACAAAGTGAAAACTGCTTCACTGTGAAACAACAACCTATTCAAATATATATCACGTTTTAATGTGATGTATAAAATAGTGGCAAATGTGACGAGAGCGAAGGCGTTGATTATAAACATCATTTCAAACTCCCGAAGAAACACTGCAAACCAGATGTTCTTAGTCAAATCAGTCATCCTTAGAGCAAGTCCAGTTTTTTTTCTTTCTTGCTTTTTAATAGTAAGTGAACTGAGGGAAAAAGAATATTTATCACCTTTGTTATTGAAATCATATGGAGGATCACAAATAAAAAGCGTTAGAGCAAATCCCAGAGATTCTAACCTCTTCAGCGTGAAATGATTGTTTAATGTTGTTGTAACTTTTTATTCCCGTGTGATGTGGTTTTCAGAGAATTTTCCACTGACGCAGGTTCACATTACCTTAGGACACTGAAAAACAAGCAAAAAGAAGTAGATACTTGTACGAATCATTTCGTAGCAAGACTAATATCGTTGGAACCACCCCAAAGAGGTTTGCGTCTGAAAAAGGAAAGCCTTAGAGATAAGAAGGTTCTATCGGTGTTCATTTCTAGGAGGGGGGCCCTGAAAAATAATGGGGTTCTCGTTGGAAATTTTCGAAAAACGGAAACACCATAAACACAAACCATAAAAGCAAAATTAAACAACAAACACAAAAGCGATGTGTTACTGAAGAATGCTTACGATATGTTCTTCTCACGGTCTTTCGATTAGCCTGTGTACAGACTTCCCCTCTTCCCTCAGGAAGAAATCGGGAGAGGGGACCCCTCTCCCGATTTTTTCCTGAGGGAGGAGGGGACGTCTGTACACAGACTATCTTTCGATCCCTGTTTCACTCCATTTCTGATTTTCAAGTTTGCACTTGTAATACCTCTTGGATCCGATTCATTTATCGAGACGCGTAGGATATGCATATAATTTATTACTTCTTCTTTCACTTGGTTAATTTTTTGTGCTTATTTAAAAAAAAGTTTCAAAGAGCGCCCATATAACTACGCCGAGAATGCATATAGTATCGAGAGTGCCCTTATTTTATTCTCCAGTTTCAGAAAGCTGTTTCATTTGAGATAGAAAAAGGGAAAGCCGGAGTAAAAACTAAATTTATTTATTTACTTATACAGTTTTTTTCTCTTTATAAAGATGCGAATGATTACTAGAAACCCGTGCAGATGCGAAGCAAAAATTGATAACCGAATTGTATCAAATACAATTATAAACCTAATTATAAACTTTAAACCTTTGTATTTTCTGGTTTATGTAGTGGGCTCTAGGCCTCTGCCCGCGTCGGGTAGAAGCTGTTTAACGTATTATCACTACACACCAAGCAGTTTGACCTTACTGGCAGGGTGGAGAGAAAATGTTTGTTCTGTATTCGATTCATTTTCCAGCGCCAAACTGGCAAAACATATTTTCTTCAACAAAACCTTTCGTGCAATTCCACTATAACGTTGTTTATTTAGTTCACTTTAAAAAATACAACCTCCAGTATGTTGGTTCAATTAGATTTACGAACCAAAAATTTATCACTTGCTCACAGTTTCAGGTAACACAGGACAAAGGATATACCCTTGGATTCTAATTTAACTTACGATGAACATATAATTAAAACCGCTTCCTCGTGCATGTCCCGCCTTGGCCAGATAAACCGTGTCAAGCATGTCTTCGACAAACGTACACTTTTGATGATTATTAATTCCTTAGTTTTTAACAGGTTATTTTATTGCTCCAATGTTTGGTCAAATACCTCAAAATGTAATGTCAACAAGTTACAGGCAGTGCAGAACTTCGCATGCCGCATTGTTAGCGGCGCGCGTAAATTTGACCATGTTACACCAATTCGCAAGGAGCTAAATTGGCTTTCAGTTCCCAGTCAGCTTTATTACCGGAACGCTACAATGGCTTTTAAATGTATGACCGGTCAAGCCCCTGAATACCTTACATCAAAATTCATAAAGCGAGCAGAGGTTAGCCGACGTAGCACCAGAAATTCACAGCTTTTACAAATCCCCTTTTTTAGGACAGCTGCCGGTCAGAGAACATTTTTCTATAGAACTGTGAACTTATGGAACTCCTTAGACAATTCCTTTAAACTGTGTAACTCGATTGATGTTTTTAAAACTCGTTTACGTACTAAATTACTTAAAGAATTGTAATTTTATATATATTTTAAAACATTTTTAATTGTAAATAGGATCATGTATTGTCTTTGAAAAGCCCCTTGGGAAAGTCAATAAAGTATGTATGTATGTATGTATGTATGTATGTATGTATGTACCCCATGGGCCTTCGGCCTCAGGTTTGTTAGACAAGTCAGATGGCTATTTCGAGCTTTTGAGACGTTTTGTAAAAAACTGCCCAAGAATACAAAAAGTCCACCTCCTGTTGACGTGCATTGGCAGACTCGATAATGGCGCTGCTTATAAACTTCTTTGTTTGTTAGTACTCTACTTGTCTTGTCTCGTGGCTAATGGACCGTATTTCAGGCCCTTTACATCCCAGAAAGGTCCTAAGCCGATGGCAACCTTTGAACCTTTTGAAAACAATTTATTTTTCCTTGTGAAATGTCTGTAACCGTAACGGAGATAAATTAAACGTTAACTGTAGAAAAGCCAAAATTTTAACGGTACATGGTCATTGAGTGTGCGGACGCTTAATGTGCAGAGCTCTGCAACTCTCTCAATTTCGCACTTTGCTTCAATCAAGTTACAATCTCTATTATTGGTCTTTCGTCATGGAAGTTGAACGTTAATTTAGATCTTTAGGTACAGGCAATACATTGAAATTTTTTCTTTCGTAATTTTCCGGCTTTGGAATTTTCCTTTATTTTTCTTCTTTTTCTCTTGCAATTTGCTTCGTAAGCCCTTCCCCCCCTTAAAGCAATCATTGCTGAAACAGGAAGTTCTTGTCAAATTTGTGGATTGGATAAAGTGGGCTGCGCTTGATGGGCAAACTGGTATCGTCCATGTACAGTGGAACCTCTATATAACGAAGTCCTCGGTATAACGAGCGACTTTCTTTGCCCCAGTAATAGTAAAATATCCTCACTGCACACCTATTACCCCGTCACGGGGAACTAAGTTATGGAAAGATGCCGCGACTGTTAGGGCAATAGGAGTGCCGAACATCGTGCAAAAGCGGTGCCAACCGCCACCAGAGGAGGTGTGAGGGGCGAAACTTAAACGCCACTTTCATCGAACTCCGTGGAACTGGCCAGGGAGGGGCTAAAACCGCGCTATTTGAAGCTAGGGCCGCAAGGCATCTTGCCCAGCGGCACGCAGGCCCACCAGGACGGAACTTAACTGAGTTAAACCTTTCTGTCTTACGCGTAATTATGTATGCAGTGGGAATAGTAAAATATATGAAAAAGAACCGCCAAATAACGGAACCTCGATCGTTATAGCGAAAACATTTTGCCAGTCACTTGGTACTTCGTTGTATCGAGGTTCCACTGTATCTAATAAAGAATTAAATGGTACTATTTCTGATCAATTTCTTGAGTACTTTGCCCTCAAATTCTGATAAGTAAGTATCGCGGGATACTCCTTAGAGCATTTTGGAAAGCCCAGTGATTCCTGATTTAACCGTGTACATTTGCTTTCGATCACTTTAAAATAACTGGAACCGGACATATGCCATTATTTAATTCTCTAAATAGCTGATCATTATCCCCTCCTGTGTCCAGATTGATTCCTACGACAGAATTAAGTCGATACTTTACTGGTCCTGCCCTCCGTTCAGCGTTTTTCTGACCACGCCCTTTATTAAAAAAAGACCCTTTTTAAGTCATGCAAATAGAGGCTGTCTCTGCTTAGTTTCCAACTTAAACGAGGCAAAAACAGAGCTAGAAATAGAGAAATGTTAATGTTTTATTTCAAGAGGCAATGTCAAAAACTCAAACTAAAAGTTTTGCAGTTTTTCAGTCAATGTCAAAAACTCATAGCAAGTTTATAATCAACTCCGTCCCGATCTTGACGGACACCTAGAGTTGGTCTCTGTCGATTCTTCAGCCAAGTCTTTTCTTTCATCCTCTATAAGGGGACATCCCTCTAAGACGGTTGCTTTGAACCACTTTTAAGGGTGCTTTTCTAAAGCTTCGTTCACATGGCACCGGACAAACGTTCAACCAGTTGAAAATTCGTGCGTCTAGGTGTTCCGTTCACACTAGAACACCTTACAGTTAAGCCATGGCCGGGTCAAGCGTATCCCTGATAATTTTATTAGTGAAATTATTGTTTGAACGTTAAATCCGTAAGTAGTTGTGGATTTCAGATTCATCTCTGTCCGCATTCCTGCATTCGTGAAGAGTATTAAATTCAGGCGCGAGGTAGTGCACATTTAGTGCCCATTTCGTAAATTGACATAAATGTCTTTATACAGGAGCCCATTATTCATAACAATTTTATCCATACAAAAAAGATTTTTTAATCTGACCGAATATTGACTGTAACCGTACTGAAAATTTAGACGTCTAGCCTTTGAAAATTCGTGTGAACGGAGCGAAAATATTGAACGGTTCAGTGTGAACGAAGTGGTCGCACAATTTTCACCAAGAAGAAAACTCAAGTGGCGTGTGAGCGTGGCCATAGACAAAGTTCTAGCACGTCAAACATCCGTTTAAGCACATGAATTAATTCCGCACTGAACAAGCTTTTGCATGTTTGAAAGTTTAATAACGAGAAAAGGTCCTTATTTTTTATTCACTGACAAAAATATTTGCGACAGCTTGCACATAACACTAGATTGCAGACGTATACAAAACATGGACCCCCGGGTTTTGTTTACGTCCAACACTTGGTTGCAATTGCTGTTATGCATTTATATCCAGAATTTGAAAAGACGTAGTTTGGACAACCAAGTTTTGAGTCTCTAACACCAGAAAGTATGCCATTTATTGACGTTCCTTCTTGAACTCGTGATCACTTCTAACCAATGACAACCAAATGATGTTTTACTTGTCCTGTCATCTGTATCAACTTGTCCTATCACGTGATCTGTATTGATGACGTGTTTGCAACAATGCATGGCAGTCAGTCGAAGAGTTAGTTCATTGAGATCCAATGATGAGAGATCGAATGAGTAATTTTCGTAGAATAAAATATCCGAACTCCCTTTCTTTTTTGACGTTCGGTATGATTGTAAGATTCTCTGTCCTCTCATTAGGTACACGGTTATATACAAATCTACAATGAATAAAATAAAAACCTCCAGTTGTGAGAGGCAAATACATGTAGCTAATAAGAGAAATCTTACGTAGAAAGTTAAAACCAAAATCATGCACCGATTAGACAGCCTGAATTTCATCCGATTACTTCGAGTAGTTATTACTCCCTCAGTAACTCAGTTACTGGGGGAGTAATAACGACTCGAAGTAATCGGATGAAATTCAGGCTACTGATTAGAAACTTTACAGTCCTTCCCCAATGCATAAGCTTCACAATTTTATTTGATTTTTAGTTTCTTAGTTAACGGCTGATAATTGAGCTTGCCTGAGTTCTGTCTAGTTTTCTTTGCACGCTACAGTGAGAGTACACTGGACCACTATTGCTATTATTTCATGATGAAATCACGATGGAATTAAAAGGTAGAGAATGTTGGCATTTTTTTGGAGTTTTCAGCCTAATATCGACAAATCAATGGAGTAAAATATATTTTGAGCCTCGACAGATCTGCTGATGACAGGCACAAAAATAATGCTACCAGCCCATAGAAAAAGGATAAGCAACTGTTTCCTGGCCCTAACCTCTAGTTCTTGAAAGAGAGGCAGAGATGTGTGTGGTTTCGAGATAAGCTTGAGGAAACAAGCCATAAATATCGCCAAAGAACATGTATTACCAAAGTGACCTTCAAAAACGGTTTCTAAAACATGAAGTCTCCATTAATGGTTTAGCAATAACAGTAAAAGCTGGAGTAGGAACTCCGATATCACCTGAACAGCTCACGCCACATTTGTCCTGCTTTTTTCCTTCTCGAGCTTTGCAACAGAGATTTCTGGCTTTTACGATGCTTACCCACAAACGACTTGTACCTTGGTCAAAAGACAAAGATACATTGACTTCTCCGGCGGGAAAATCTGGAAATATCTGCAAAAAAAAAAAAAGAAATAGATAATCTTGTCATTTTAACGCGGAACCTTGTTCACTGTACGTAAATGTTAAGAATGTTTTTAAAAGTTCCTTTATACTCGAAACTCCTTGATCCCGATGATGCGGTATTGTGCAAGTTTGAAGATTTGACTCTTGATAAGGGTTTGTGATTTTTCGGATGAATCACGACTACTTATGTTTTCCCAAGCACATTCTTGTCAAACACTGATAGAGGTTGTTCCAGTTCTATAATTCGTCTCCACTAACGAATCTCACCTGTCAGGGAGTCATTTGTTCAGATCTGAAAAAGTGTTTTCTTGCAGTTACTTTACTTTATTTCATTTCATTTAATTTAGTGCATTCAGACATAGCTACTGGTTTTTGCTTGGTTTTTGTGCTCTCGCAGCCGTGAGTTCACTGACCCTTAATATAAAGAAAATTGCGCCATATCATTTTTTGGAAGCTTAATTTTTAACTGATTCGTTTACCAAATAATCGTCGACTGAGAGAGAATAATTATAGATTTGATTATATTCGATAGATTAAAACTAATAATGATAAAAGAAAAAAATGACATTTGTGGCTTTGGCATGAACGCACGTACGGCAACCATCTACCGAACATATAGAGTTTCCTCTTGCCTTACTTAATAAGACATATGCAAGGCAGCAACATGGCTCTAAAGCATAATTTTCATCTGCGTTTAATGCAGCTGCCTTTTATTCTCTCTACTTGAAACCTCAAGTAAGGTGTTAGTTTTGACGAAAGCGAAAATTTAAACTGAGTCAACGATACTTTAATTATAGTTTTTCCTCAGTGACTGAACCTCCCTTCTATGTTTCATCGTATACTTTTTCTTCCGGAGCAGGAAATTTATTTGAAAGATATTGTTCCATTTAAAGAAAATTTCTAACAGGACAGTCCATTAACGTTTCATTTACTAATAAATTTTTGCCGAAATAGATTTGAATAGTTCTAAGTGAAGTTTGTTCGGACTGGAAAGATTGGTCAAACCTCTGCAGGCGAACAAAGTCTTATTTTTTTTCCCCTGGATCAACACGTTCCATCCGTGTTTAGTTCAAAATTTCTGGGAATTTTAGAATAATCCCTTAGTGACACGACTGTTACATGAATGATTCTAAAATCATGGGTAGTCAGTTGAAGGTGGTGTTCACTTTGATGTTCTTATTTTGGGCCATTGCATGCAAGACTGATACACCTTAAAGAATCAGTGTGCAACTTGGTTAGGAATCAGTCTGTCCGCTTTAGTTTTCAAAGGCAACATCATTACAGTCAAGCCAGGTAAAGCGTACCCCCCAAGCTCCCATTAATGAATTTATTATTCGAAAGTTGAATCCGTTGGTAGTTGTAGATTTCAGATTCATCTCTGCATTCTTGCATGCGTAATGATCAATGAATTCACACGCGAGGCAGTTACGAAATTTCTACCCGCTCAGTTTCCTGAATTTGATGTAAATGTCTTCTAAGAAAGATAATCCATTCGAAGATTTTCAATCTGACCTAATACAGAGAAGTTCTAGTTAGATATTCACTGCTCATTACGCAAGCAGAAATGCCGCTTTGAATATGACAAAAGATACGGGAACCACTAACGGATTCATTTTTCAAATAATCAATTCATGAATAGAATCTTGGAGGGTACGCTTGACCTGCTTTGACTGTAACAGAGAAGTCCTCGAAATGTTAACTAATAAGTCAAGATGGTCAGTAAAAAAAAACTATTCACATGTTCGTTATATACAGTAGTTTGGAGCAAAAAGTCATCAATTGCAGCTGCTTCGTCAATGACATAGAACTCATGGTAACCAATATAAGTATATTATTCATTTTTATCTCCAGTTGTCTTTACTCGTCTTTAATTATGTCTACTTGTCAAATGGCAACTAAAACACTTGAAATTACACGTTAGTCTGGAATATAAGACGCAATTTTTGAATTGATTTTCAAAAAGTAATTTTCTCTTAGCCACATATCGTTATCTTAGGGTCGGATCTGCCGAGGTTTCGTGAACTGGAAAATAAACTAAAGCAGTTTCGATCGTGTTAATTGCTTTCGAGCCCTTTTCAACCTTTTGTGTTTCTGATCAGGTAAAGTAAAGAGCGTATATATATATGCAAATCTCTAATCAGCTCTTATTGTTTCAAGGGCCCTACAAAACAGGAAAAGGTCGTAAATGAATTTATTTCGAGACTACATGCATGAACGACTTCCTAAAAAGCAATCTTTTCGACACGGAAAGAACAGCGCTTTGTACATGTACATCAGTCATTTGCGTTTAAAACTGTTTGTGTTAACTGTTTGGGCTAAAGAACATTATTTTACCCAAGATTTGTTTATGGCAAGAACGTTTGCTTAAGATGTCATCTTTGTCCTATTTTAGTTTCAGAACTAAACGACAATATAAACATTGTAGATACATGCACTGTGCAGGCAAATGGCCTTTAATGAAAACTGTGTAATTTAGATAATTCTCAACCAAAAAATATGAGGATAGCGAGGACGTACCTTTTTCTAGATTCATAGGGAGAGATGCAAATAATAAAATGGTTTATATATTACTGAAATGGCTGCCCATTTGAAATCCCCGTCCATCCTCGATTATATATTAAGTTATTTCATTTGATTCAATAATTATATCTCTGAAGTAGTGTAAAAATTTCCAAATGTCTTAAAAACGTCTGAAAAAATATTGAGTCGGCAATAAGATCTTATTTTTATCATTGACTACAAAATAGGTACAACTAAGATCAGTGCGCGCCAAAACAAGTAAATGCTTGCTCATTATTTGTCTCTATTATGTTCGATAGAAGAAAAAAAGTTTTTTTTTAAGAAAGCAAAACTTACCGGTGAATAAATTGCTTCATCTTCGACCATAACTGCTTCCTCATTTTTTCTTAGAGAGTTATTGTTCTCAATACGAAGAGCAGATTCTTCAGAAATTCTGTCATTTTCAGAGCCTGCTTTGTGAAGTCCCCTTAAGACATTACCATCGGTGAAAAAATACAAAGCTGGTTTGGATCTCATGCTCTTCGATCTTTCAAGCAAATCCGCTTGAAAAGCCAACGGTTGAACGGGCAACGGATGTGTTCTCGGTGTTACAGACGTTTGATTTCGCTCGTTCGTTGACTCCATCCATTCAAACCAAGTTTCCTCTTCCTCTTCGTTCTCAAACACTGACGAATGACTTTGCTTACACTTACTGTTTCCCATCAAATGTACGAATATTCTTTGAAATGGTTTGGTTTCTTTTAGATTTTCTCACTATCCAGCACGACTGAAACTTAAATCGAAAATCTCCTTTCCCTCATGTTAATTTTCTTCCCCTCATAATTACATTTCAAGGAGACGAACTGCCCCCGCATGCATGTAAACAGCAATTGTCCCTATGAATAACACATTAGACAGGTCGGCTGAACCGAATTTTAAATATTCATAATCTACCTAAAGTGTACTAAGTGTTTTGTTCTAGACACGGACACAAAATTTGACATTTCAGGAGCGAATATTCAACGTTCATTGGCTAAGTGATGGCGTTTCACCGCTGGACAAAGCTTTTGATTTATGACAAGAGTCATGCTTAGTATTGGTGGTGAAAATGTAATTACATTATATATTTAACTGCTTTTATCCTCGCCGGATGAAGCAGAGTATAATTCATCTGGAAAATATGTGTAGTTAATGCTTATTTGGTCAGTACAGCGTATTCTTTAAAATTTGGCTGGATGCAAATTTCTGTTTATGACAAACTTAATTTTTTTAAGAGTGCGATGTCATCAGCTTCAAGAAGTGTTAAGTTCTCAATTTAGCAAGGCAGTCGGGTCAGCGTTACAAAGAAAAAGAAAGTGTGTAAGAGCTTACTATTAAAAATCGTCAATTTAATTTTCCACAACGTTTTGATTTTTCTTATTATTTCTGTAAATGCGTTTTTTATCTTTTTTTCCGGGACATCTGCTTGACAGTGACAAAATCCAAGCTGTTTTGGTTTTATTGACAGGTTAATTTTCGTCAGATGGGGGAATTTAAAATGGCTAGCTGCCTCCGGGCCATTGTCGCCCACATATAAAGGCCTTGTCGACCGTACTTTTTCAAGGGCCCTGGAGAGGCGGTTGATATCTTCTCATGCGTAATTCTACTAAATTAAAAGGTAAGGCCATTAAAGGCATCAATATCTTTCAGGTTGTCGCCTCTGAAGCAATCATTTAAATTCTAATGGAATTAATAATTTTGAATACCAAAGCCAAACGATATTATTCTGATTAGTACAGAGTAGTATAGCAGAGTAGTGTTTGATTCGATCGATTTGAAGCATGGCAATAGATTTAATATCAACTTGTACATCTGCTTTCTCTGGCCTTACAAATGATTAGCAATATCAAATAATCAATGGTCATCTAAGAGGTTTTTAAATATATTACGAACCAATGCCACAAAAGCTACTTAAATCAAAAGATTACTGCAACATTTTACCTGTTTTAAGCATTACTTGCTTTCGTGAGGTTCTAACTTGGAAAGGGGGTTTCTAGCGATAATCGGTGAGCATCATTAGCTACAAAAAGGCGATTTTATCAACTGATTTCCGGTGAAAAATTAACTCTTAACATTTCCTCTCTACCTAAATCACTGTTAAGATGAAATCAAGGAAAGGAAATAGTCGAAATATCTCAAGTACAACAGGCCGAATTTCACAATTACGTGTTCTGTTATCAACCACTGGTCACAAATGACCGAAAACATTGATGATTTGTTTCCCTGCGCCAAAGCAGTGGTTAAAGATAACTTTGAACAATTTTTTGTCACTATATTTAGTTCGAAATTTTGTCTTCAAAAGAACTGGCCTTCAACTCCGTACTTTGGCTTGTTTGCGAACCCGCATTACAAGCAAGAAGAAGAAAAGAAAGAAAGAAATAGGATTCTCCTCGACAGGATATTCGCGGCAAGTCACCCATCCAGTTCCTAACAGTTCCTAACCCCTTCCCCCCACCTCCCCCCCGACACCGCTTAACACCGCTTGGGGTTCTATTGGCGAGAAAACTTGGATGGGTTCGTTTCAGAAATACGAAGATGAGTTTGTCTACGGGCTGCTTTGGGTGCCTCTCAAAAATAGTATAACCCTCAACGGAGACTACAAATTACCTATTCTGTGATACTTTTTTACAGCAATACTTGGGGGGCATATATCTTCAATGACGGCCTCTGATTTGCAGTGACTATGAGTTTAAGAAACCTATCAATAGAAACACGCAATAAAACAAAAATTGCGTAAATGGAGGATAAAGAAAAAGTCAAGTCCACTATATTTGAAAAATTTCTAGAATGCACTGCGTCTAAACAGCATCTATTCGTGCTTTTCTCTCCATGTGAACTGTCCATCACTGTCGTTGCCGTGGTGATTGTGAGACCAATTGCGACTTGTAAGCAGATAAAGCGGAGATTACAAACTGTGCGTGGTTTCATTGAAGTCATCTGTGGGAATAAAACTCTTTCAGCGTATATGACATACACTAGTCCAACAACAAAGCTGGCTTGAAGACTTGAATGCAGGAAAACAATAGTTGAACAGGTGACAGCATGGGTCTTGTGATGACTAAAAAGACGAATTGCAAATACTACTGTGGAATTTTCTAAAGTGAAACCAAACCACTCCAACAAGGAAGGCAACACAATAAACACAACGAGGTTGTCATGAAGAGTTGAGATTCGCCTCAGACGTCTTGATTCTTTGGCAAAAATCATTGAGAGTAAAGCCATCGTGTAATAAACCAGCGCAGCAATAAAAATGAATCGATACCATACTATTGAGTGAATACATTCGGAACCAAAGTGATTCAGGCCTTTAATAGTCCCAACAGCGTTTGAAAAAGTGTTGTTCATCCCAGAGATAACTTGTTATATTGTTCACTAATTTTGAGTCTTCACGGTTGCAGTGGAAACCATTGGACCATCGATGAATTCAATTAAGCTACCCGCTGTTTCCTTGTCCCGCTGTTAATTTCAAAGTAATTCATTTCATTGTCCCATAACTTTACTTTTGTGCCTTGGTTAAAGACGATTAACCGGAAGATGAATAAGCACTTGTCTGCTATCTACAGTCCAATCCGAGGGTACTTGTTCAAGAAACAGTTTCTGTTGTCTTTTATAATTAATTAGTTGGTGAATTTCAGGCATCACAGGATATATAGTGAACCAAGGCGATAAACTACCAGCCAATTGTCAAGCTGTGACAAGGAATTTTTTTTTTTTTTTTGCTGTTCAGTACTTTAATTGTTTTTCGCCACCATATTTATTAACATGAAGACGTCATTTGACGACTACTACAAGTACCAAAATTCATTTCATTTTTGTTAATTTTCTATTTAAAATTGTCAATCGCATTTCGATTTAGCAAACAGTAGCCCTCATTTCCACAGGACAGTAACACAATATGGGATTCTGGTCCACTTTTGTCGTACTCAATAAGTCTGTTATTGGAAGTGGAAGTAAGAAACATTGCCAAAATCACAGGGTACAGAGTCGTTTAGTTTATATACCATCACTAGGCAATACGATTGGTCAAGTTCATTTTTAGAGCTATTTATACATCGATTGAAGCTTTGCTCTTTACTCTATGCAACAATTTTTAAGTACGTTAAAAGATATTCTCTGTTACAGTGGTAAACTTAATGTTACAATTCATAATAATCACGCTTCATGCCATATGTCGTCAAAGACGTACTTTTCTAATTCATAAACTGGCATAATTTGATTCACCGCATGGGCACCTTTGAGAATTTTACAACACTTTGCATGCTGAGTAAAATAACGTACTAGATTTTGATTTTAACAAATCATGAGAAACAATTTTAAAAACAATCCAGAGATAACAGCTAATCTCAATCCACGCAACATGACACTTGATTCTCTAACTCAGTGGCCTGGGGTTTGCCTGAGTTTGACACACAGATAAAATTCATGTTGACTTAATTCTGCCATGCATTGAGTGTAAAGCCTTCCTCTGTGAAGAACAATAGCTTGACCGGCTGCTGATAGCAAGTAAAATTTCCGTTAAAGATTCCGACTTTTCGATTCACTTGTGTTTTTCACCAAATCTGCAAACAGGCCACCTTTTCTAATTAGGACGTCAGGCTTCTCAAACTCCATAACTCGTCCACCATCAAGAACCAAAACCTTATCGTAATCCATAATTGTGTCGAGTCGATGGGCAATGGTTAGCACTGTGGAATCCTTAAACTTGTGACGAATGACTTCCTGGATGAGATGATCAGTCTTGAAGTCCACATTAGCAGTGGCCTCATCCATGATAATGATCTTGCTTCTTTGCACCAATGCACGGGCAAGGCACACCAACTGTCTCTCCCCGACACTGAAGTTCGATCCTGATTCTTTTAACTGGAAGTTCAGCTGCCCAGGAAGTTCCTCTACCACTCCTTTTAGCTGGACGTCTTCGAGGGCGGTCCAAAGCTCTGTGTCCGTGAATCTAGAGAATGGGTCAATGTTTCTTCTCAGGATGCCTCCAAACAGGACTGGATCTTGGGCGATAACAGCCATACATCGACGAGCTGATTGAAGGTTGATGGCCCCAATATCGACATCATCGACAAACACCTAATCAAGATAAAACCATTTTGATCATAACTTTTGAGGGCGCATAATACTATAGTAGGGGTGTTTTAAGCCTTTTAATTGGGGTGAGGGGTAGGTATCTCATTACAGGAGATGAATGCACTAACGCACATGAAGTCACGAATAGGTATCTCTTTGCGATTATGTGTCTTTCTATTGCTGCGTTGTGCCTAGTAGAACCGATTTGACAAGTTTTTTTATTTTTGGATCGATGCTGTTAAAAAAGCGACACAAGCTTGGACTCAACTAAAAATGTGAGGAATTTAACTTCTTAACGCAAAAAACTAATTTGAAAAGTAAAGCTACTCGAATTTCCATTGATGAATCTTTTCCTTAAACACAAGACATCAATAAAGCTAATTGCTTGTTGCTGACTTTGGGGGGTTATGTAATTGGGTTTAATAGTAATTGTCACAATTGATATGCTTAGACAAAGTAAAATTAATGGTTAGTCAATTAAATGCGATAATGTAACAGATGTCATTGTTTATTTTTACTTTTATTGGTCGTGCGTGCCCTTCTTTAGGTATGTATGGGTCATTGCTTTACTTAGCCATAATGATACCATGATTAATAGGCCAGTTGCACTAAGAGGTCACGTGACCAATGCTTCCTTTAAACGATGAGTTGGAAGCTTGCTGATGCCAAAAATTGACAGAGCACATAAGAATTATCTTACGCCCGAAATTTGAGGGGAAATGCATTTAAGGGAGATATTTTATGGCACTTTGATTTTACAACAAAGCAGTATGATTTGTATTGGCCGCCATGTTGGAGGGCATACTCTTGCGCTCCAACATGGCGGCCAAAACTACTTTTTGCTTCTATCTTGTTAAACGTTTGATAGTTACGCTCAGATGTGTTGTAAACGTTACCACATCATCTTTTCAACATTTTCCTTGAACTTTAAGTGCAACATTTGTGTTCTGAAAGATGTAATTCCTAATTTTAAAAATTACATTTTGGTCACGTGACCAGCTACGAACTTACTCATTTTAAGAAAATGGTGCGGGTTTGACAAACCAAATCACTATTATTTTGTTTAAGGTATGACCCACTAATCGTTTTTCGAAGGCAAAATCATATAACGTTCATTTTCATAAAAACGATGTCCCCATGACCTCTTAGTGCAAATGGCCTATTGCAGAGGGGTCATTCCTGTGAAGGCAATACGCGCCAACGTCTCTGTCATTCAGTGAGATGCCTTGTTTGTCGCGTTATCGGCGTTAATGTTATCTTGTCTCCTTTAATGAGATTCCTGCTCAAAAAAAAGAGCTTTTTTCATTCCTACTAGGCTACTTATTTTAGCGTTAGTGGTCATTAACAGCTAAGAAAGAAAAAAGGCAATCTGTTTCTTATTACCTTTTTAACCAAGAAAAAACAGCAAATTTTGATTTGGACTGTTCTGGATTTATCGATCGTTTTATAATTTAAAAGGAAAAGTCAAGGTCCCTTTTAAAAAACTTGGCTAGTTAAACCTTTTTTCCTGTTATCTGGAGACCCTTTGAAACACTCACCCTCGTTTACAATAGTTCATGACAGAAGTCTTGACACACTTCACTTAGAGCCATAGGGCTTTTTGTCGCGTCAACTAAATGAAAGTGTCTTTGCAATTTTGAGACTGAAAATTTCTCTTTGCCTTGTTTTCCAAGTTTCTAATAATTGCCTATTTAAAACCTATTGATAATCAAGTCAGTATTGACATGAAGATATTGCACTACCTTTCCTTCTGGATCAGGCATGCGCAGTAATGATGCGACGAGTGATGATTTCCCAGCTCCTGTTCGACCAACGACTCCTATTTTTTCTTTGTCAGAAATAAACAAATTTATGTCCTTTAGAACTCGTGGGCCACTTTCGGTGTACCTGAAAGACAAGTCCTTGATGTCGATCGTCCCCTTTGTGGGCCATGAATCCGGTGGCTGGATCTCTGTATTATAACCGGCCTCTTCGTCCAAGTTACTGTACGTTATTACTCTTTCTACCGAAGTCATGAGATTTTCCACTTCAGAACTTATTCTGATGCTAAATGCGACTTCATCCACGGCTTCCAACAGAAACGTAAGAGACAACCCTGCAAGGGCTGAAGGGAAATAATATATGGCTCTGATAAAATAACCTACGCCAAAGACGAAACTACGCTGGCTAAGTTCGTCTGCGGAACAGCGCCAGACTCCTTGTTCTGGGCCCCAACATGTGTATATGGTTTTAAGTACCCGCCAAGATTGGCCTGTTAAAAAAGCCATTGTTGATTTGCTAATCAAGTTGAAACGAAATTCTAAACGCTCCTCCGGTATTTCGTTGAGTCTGTTGGGGCCTAAGAACAAGGATCTCGGTGCTGCTTCGCATACGTTACGGCTAACCAGGGTTAAATTAAGTCTGTGACGCAGACTATGGTCAGACAGACGACTCTGGGAAGTTTTGCCATGATAATAGGGTTACTAGCCGGCGAATACAGCCGTCTCTGCACTCCCTGGCGCTAAGAACGTTTCGCAAGAGAGTCGAAATCAGGCTCCGCCGCGAAACGCCCAAGCCACACGGAGAATTGAAAGGCAGCTAAGAAAAGAGAGAAAGATATGGCTATCAGCACTGCAATGCATGTTACAAAACAGCTTTTTTCCTAGCCTAGGGTCTGTTTTTCAACGGAGACTCTGGAGACGATGTTGGCTTTGAAAAGGAAATCGGTCATTTTGGTCTCGGTATGGGCAGATTTAAGGGTTGGCCGAGAGGGCCGCCGCCCTTTTTTCCTTTGTATTCTATCTAGTTGGATACAACTGTTAAGTGTCCCGGTTACCCCCTTTCTGAATTTTCTGGATCCGCCCCTGCTCGGTGTTCCCAAGAAAACAAACCTGGGCTTTGGGCAACAAGGACAGCTCCATAACCTGCAGCGGCAACCATCAAGCTACATAGAAGGGTCATACGAAGAGCAAGCCACTGGGAACTGGTTATCACCATCATTAAGGCTGACGTGTTCTCATCCTGGTAACTAACCATAAAAATGAAAAAAGAAGGTCATAAATGATGTTTACAAACACCGACTTCGCTACAGCACCTTTCAAACCGTCAACAATAAAACTCGATAAATTTCAGGCAGAATTGGGAAACGAAAACTGTTGCTTTGAACGGAAACAAGTTCTGGTACTGATCAGAAAGTAACGATCCTAAATGCTACTCAAGATGATCCATTGGAAGCTCGGATAAATTCTAGAGAATCACCAAGTGTGATGATCAGTTTTCAGGGGCACCATACGTCAATTTTCGGAAAATATCTGTTCTGAAGACGATTTGAGATCTAGGATTTTCGGAACATTTGTTGCAAAATTTCCTGCTTGCCTCCCTCTCCTAGGATTTTTAACATCTAAAATATGGTATAATTGGCTATTTTTAACGTATTTTTACCCTAAAAAGGTCACCAAGAATTTTCGGCAGCCTTTTTTCTGGCTGAAATTTTCGAAAAGGTAAGTTTTGATCCCTATGATTTTCGGATCACTAAACTTTCCGCTAGGAAATCCAAATGAAGAATTTTTAGGGGATGAAAATCTGCCTATATCTACCGTTTAAACACTAAAATACGTTTAACAATGCTATAATTAAATGGTTTTGAACTATATTCTCGTTGTGTGCCCCTGAGTTTTGGTAAGTACTGCAGGATTATGGGGATTGGTATACGGTATGCAAAGGTCTGGTAAAAGGCTTACTCAATTTCCTAATAATTAACAATTTTTTAATGAGGCTGAGTATCATCTGAAGAATTATGTACATCGAGGAGGGTGTTATCCAAAGAGGCCTAATTTAAAACAAGATTAAACATGCTTACGTCCATCGATGTTAAGTTCATCTTCGATAGCGCATGTTAATCGGCAAGTTTAGGAGATATAGGGTTGTTCGGCTCCGCAAATATTCTCCAAACAGCAGATGTACATGTCGTCCGTCGAGTTGTCTTCTTGCTGTTCTTGCTAGCAAATAGTTCGCCTATTTATTCCTCTCGTGAAACGAGTGAAATTTTCCGCCATTTTTTTTACTCACTACCAAAACAACTCCACCTCGTCCGTTTTCTCAGTTAACGGTTCCATAATCTGGCAATTTGCTACACGATTGACCTCATTTTTCATATATCGAAAAATTCTTCGAAATTTGGTCGACGAAAGCTGGTTGTGATGAATTCTCTGTTGCGTGGGATTTTAGCCAATCAGAAACGAAGAAATTTATTAAATGAATAATAATGGTGGATATCAAGTAGCTATGCTTCTGTTATGTTTGGGCATATTATCTACTCGTTGGGGTGTATCGACATACCACTTGCATGCCCTTAGCCGCCCCCAACCATTCAAACAAAGCTCCTTACAAAGTAAGCGTCTAGATTTCCTTCATAATAACCAACCAGGTTATCCAAGCCACGTAGGACTGACTGAAAAGTGTATTGAAGCGATAGAGCGCAAGCAGGACCGTACGTCAAGAAGCATGAAGTCAGTTACTTAACTTGACGAGTGGGTGTAAAAGAGGGCTGCGTAAGTCCTAGATTTGCTGGTATTAGAGCCGTTTTCACTTGACTGTCGAAAGGGATTGGTTTTGGTTTTACTACGCCCTTTGGTTGGCTAGTGTATTTACTTTGGTTTTGGTTTTACGACAGTCAAGTGAAAACAGCTCTATTTCAGAAGGAGTTGTTTGCCAAATTGGGTGCTTTTGTGACTATAAAGGTCTCTCTAACTGGAACTAATCTCTTTAAAATGATCTTTGCGCGTGTGGTAGGATGACTTATAAAACAAGAATTTAGCTCAACGGCCTGTACATGAGCAATTATTATATTACGTACTTGAATAGTCTCCTTAGGAAATCCTGCTCCATTTGTGCCGAACGGATTATCTCTAATCCTGCAACTGTGTCAGAAATGTGCGAGTACACAGGACTGCACGTGATGGCCTCCAATCGCTTGATTTCCCTGGATGACTTCAAATAGTAACGTCCATAATAAAAGGCGACTAAAACAAGAGGAACTGCAATCAAAATAAGCCAAATGTTTGCTACTACTGGCAGCAGTATAGTGCTCGTTGCAAATAAAACAGTTTCCACAGCCGTCAGGAATTGAGGAGTAAGGACATCATCCATACTGCCGATGTCTTTGGAAAATCGATTTAAAGTGCGTCCTACAGGTGTTTTGTCAAAGTAAATCAGAGGTGCCTTGATGACTGAGACCATCATCTTGTTGTGTAGTCTCTCCGAAGCTTTAAGGAGCGTCCAATAAAAAAGATACGAGCAAATAAAGTTGGCCACAAGGGATGAGCTGATCAAGGCTCCATAAATTTTCAGTATCCTTGATGATCTCTGTTGCTCTTGGGTCATTTCTGCGACCTGTGATGCCCACCAGTGAGACATTATCAATAACACTTTAAAAAAAGAACAAAAAACCGATTAAACAAAATGAACCAGAGTTGTTGTCCCTATCAAATTAGGCCAATCTAGCGGGCTATCCACCTGAACCTGGTTTTATATTTCAAGTTAAGCTTGTACAAGAACGTAAACGATGGAGCAAAGAGCACTAGGACATTGCCCCTCCGAAGTAACAAAACTTAGCGTGCCAAATATATTTAAAAGATTTTACTTTAGTTTAAATGATCCCACTGTTTTAACTCCTGACCTTGATTTAATTTCAACTTTTTCTTCTCACCATGTCGCCTCGCCGCGCTCTTCCCAAGTACGCCTAAAATTCCGACGTTCCTTGGCAGTAGGTGAACCATGTCAATAACACCATATTTTAAAGGAAAAAAAAGCCAAGATATTGATCTTGGACAAATCCTGTAAATATAGTTTATAGTTACCTTTCACTCCAAGAATAAACAGGAAAAGGAAGAGTATTACAGGAGCAGAATGCGCTGTCCTGAAGTACTTCCAGTAGAGCTTCCAAGTTATGGAACCAGTGTTTCTGTCTTCCTCATCTTCCTTCAAATCTTGATTTCCCTCAGTAGTGAGTAAGTTCTCTAATGACCGTTTCGAATTATCTCCCTCTAAATTTCCAGGTATATTGGCATCGCACCGTCTAGAATTGCAGGTATTGGAGCCTTCCTTTAAAAAGCTAGTTTTTCCTTTCACCATGACACCTTTACTTAGCACAATGACGTTATTTAGTTCTGTTAGATAGTGCAATTGGTGAGTAACGAAAACACGGGTTTTACCAGACAAAAATCCACAAATACACCTTTCAAACAGACTCTTTCCGACTTTGGCGTCCACTGCGCTAAGAGGATCGTCCAATAGAAAAAGATCAGCGCCTGAATACAGTGCGCGTGCTAAACTCACACGGACTCGTTGACCACCACTTAGGCTTACACCACGGCTCCCTATTTCTGTTAAGTCACCAAACGAGAAGTTTTTCAAATCGGTTTGCATACAACAAATGTCAAGTATTTCATGATATTTGGCTTCATCAAACCGTCTTCCGAACAAAACATTATCTCTTATAGTTCCTGAGAAAACCCAAGGGATTTGTGGTACATAAGCAACTGTTCCATCAAACAATATTGTTCCATTAATGGCAGGAAGCTCGCCAAGTATGGTCATTAAAAGAGAGGATTTTCCACTTCCAACCGACCCAGTCACAGCCATCATTTGCCCATTCTTCAAAGAAAAGGAAACATCCTTTAAAGCCATCCTCTCCTCATGTCTGTCCCAAGATGCCGAAACGTTCAGAAGGATAAGATCATTGGTCTCAGTACCTAGAATCCCCCCTTTGTTTGATAAGGAAATCAACTTGGCTTTTTCAACCTTGATGTTCTCTTGCCTCACAGTTGATGCTATATCCTTCAGACTCAGACTAAGGAAGCCACATGGACCACGCCTAGAAGCAAACGTGATACGTCTCTCGCTGTATGTCGGTGTTGACAAGAATTTCTCAATCCGATTGATTGCAGTATTTGCTTCAGCAATCAAAGGCAAAAAGTATCCCATAGCAACAGAGACGGAGAAATTGATAACGTTTAAGGTTGAAAGAATGGTAAACATGTTAAAAGCAGTGATTTGTTCCCCTGCTGCTATCAGTGTGACAACAGAGATGAACCCAGCGAGAGGTGCAATTGTGTAAGCCATCGACAACAGGCTGGATATAACAAGTCCCCTTATTCTAATGTACCACATTTCCTTCCTGTTTGGAAGACAAATGAAAGCAGTATGGTCAGTTATTAAAAGAAAAACATTTAGAACGCCTTTGTACTTTTATTTTCCAAGCTTTTATTTATAGTAACAGCATGTTTCAAAAGTATGACCATCACTTTATTTACTGACGTAAGTTTGTTATACGTTATTTCACACTTAAAGGGACAGTGAAAGAGAAGATGGAGACAGGTTCATGGAAGGAGAGGAGAATACTTGGTGAGGAATTCGACTAATTGGGGAGGCGAGTGAAAATAGGAACGGTTTTCGGAGGAAAATTACTGCATTAGTGACAGAGTTGTGGTGATTCCCATCGCCCAGATAATATTTAATCCAGTTCAATTTACCTTCTTAATTGTTTAATGATTTCTGTAAAACTCCATTCCCAAGCGTACAATTTGACAGCTCTAATACCGGATATGATCTCGTTCATCACCTCCAATCTTTTATCCGTAGCTACAGCAGTTTTGTGGCGTAACTTGCCGTTCTTGTGTGACATTGTGAAAATATAAATGAGTAAAAGTATGTAAACACACATGCCGACTAAAGCTCTCCACCCAATTAGGACCAAAAGAACAACAACTGAACCCAAAATATAGAATGGAGCAGGAAGGGCATAGTGTAGCCCAAATACGAGTTTCTCCAGTTTCTGAGCATCGTTTGTTACGAGGTTGATTGTCTTGCCAGTGATTATCTTCTGAACATCACTTCGTTTAAGTTCTTTCAGGATCTGCGTTTATAAAAAGAACAGGCGCATTAATCGGCCAAATTTTTGCTAGTGAAAGTTAAAGGGCTATCTCACTTTATTATTTTCAAAAAGCTAAAACCTTTTTTCGCATCAATTCAATTTGTAAAATAATGGCCCGTATTTGTTTTTGAAGACTATATGTAGGCATTAAAACTGTTTTCTGTCGTCTGTTGCAATAGGTGGCAAGGATGGGGGTCGATTACAACATGAAAAAGTTTTGCCGCCTTTTTCAAGTTTTAATGCTATGCCTCCAAAACTCACACAAAAATTAGTGTGATGAGTGCCTGCCGATGAAATTTCTAAGATTTGTTCTTCATAACTCTACACCAAGTAATGAATTCAGCACTAAAAAATTGTCCTAAAACAGCCGAATATTCTCATGATATAGCCCCTTTAATTTATTCAATATGCAAGTGCTACGAACGTCCTCAAATGAACTCCCACCACTGGCAGTGGCAGTGTTACACTATTTACTGGGTACTAATTGAATACACAGTGGTTTGATCCAAATTCTTTGACTCAAGATCAGAAAGACACATGTATTACCCTCAAAATTTAAACACCATCAATTGAAATACAACTGAAAGAAAAACTCTATCTTGTAATCTTTTGGTGTGTTCCATTGGAATGATCCAAATCAGGGCTTATGAAGCAAGATCACCCCGATCATGGTGAATCAAAGGAACCGCAAGGACTCGTCGGTAACTTGGATGAACCAGGATTCGGGTAATAATGCGGATTATAAATCGTGCTCCGGATCAGTCTGAATGGCACGCCAGGCGTTTGTAGGGGAGAGGACCTGGAAAATGAAGTGCGCAGAGAGAAAGGGACGCCTGTCTCATTCTCGCTTGTCTCAAATCCTCCTTCACTTTGCCATTCAAACGCCAGGTCATAAAAAGTTCGTTCCTTTGAGATGACACGGATCTGCCTGCGTCGCAAAGAAAAGAAAAGGGGGGGGTAAAGGAAAGCGAGAACGGGATGACTGCACTTCCTGGCGATCTTGTTCACTTCATTTTCCCTTTCCTATCCACTAGAAATGCCTGCCGTCTACAAACGTCTGCCGTGTAGTCTGATTCGGCTCGGCAAGATTTATGATCCAGCATCACTCGGATCATAGTAGATCAAAGGTACTGGCGAGTCCCTGACCAGAAGAACTTTAACTGTTACTTTGATACAACATGACCAGAGAGATATCTTCACCCCAAATTAAGGAAGGTACCCTTTTTTGAAACGATATAAAGGGAAAACTATTACCTTTTCGTAGATAAGGCCAATGCAGGACACTTTAAGTCGATTGCTCCAAATCTCTGCCATCGAAGCTGAGTGATTCTTGGAGAATCCTTTAAAAAGAGCTAAAATAATTATTCCAGTAACGAACACATATGAAGACGTTGAAGCGTCACCTTGTGATTCCCTCACAAACTCCGACAGAAAAAACCACATTAGCGTTGGCAGTAAAATTGTACACAAGAAACGACACAGAACTAAAACAAACATCAAGGTGTATGCCTTCCACGAAAACATTCGAGTAAATGCTCTCCACAAACGAGGTTTACAATCACTTGGTAGGCAACTGTTAATTTCATGTTGCCACTCGCTCTTCAGTTTGCTAACAAGATACTCCATACTATCTTCTGTACGAACAGGGAAAATGTCTTCTTTTACCAGAGGTCTTTTGCTGCCAAGCCGCAGTATCGAGTTCATCCAACCCAGAGATGCACGGGTGAACCAGTTTGCTGTTTCGTAAGGATGAGAAGAGGTTACTTTCTTGTTGCATGATGGATCTTTCTTCTGCCTATTGTGTTCCATTTTGTCTCTAAAAAGAAACTGCGAAGAGAAAAACAGGTGTCCAGGGAATTTCATTATACTAGATTTGTACTAATTTGTTTGTAATAGTCATGACAAAAATGAAAACAGTAAAATGAAGAAAATGCCAGGAAAACCAGAGAGAGACTTCACACAGTGAAGAACAAAGTCAACCATAAGGCTGAAAACTCGTCTATTTTAAGTGAAAAAAATATTTATTGCATCTACACAACAGCGAGTATATAAAACTGGTCGAGTACATCTTTACGGATGTTCGTATACATGTATCTCTAAAGATGTGCTGGACACCAGGATGATACTACGATTTTGGCTGAGGATTCCACAAAAAAACTATCTATCTTGTTGGAGGCAGCGTGGCAGAGTGTACCCTGGCTCCAGAGGTCCGTTCTCCGTGCTTACGGTTTGATAAGGCTCCCGAGACGTTATTTTTTTCAAGCGGGATTTGTTCTTGGTCATCCTGAGTTCAATTTCTCCGCGTTCATGCTCTTGTAAATGACCAGCTGGTTGCATCCTGCCAGTTGGGACTATCGACCCTGTTACGTTCCATTTGAATTATTCGTTATGAATCATTTGCATGAGTGGAGTGCCGTGTAAGGGAATGGACTCCATATTCCGGATTCCATACCCCAAGATTCATGATTCCTTTTTTGTGGGGCGAAACGAAAGCCTTTTTATTCTTTTACCAGCGGGGAGGGGGGAGGTGGGGGGTTAGCAATTTCTGGTGTTATTTGCAAGTAGTTCTGGTTTGATTAATGCATAAGCACGTCCATGAGTTGGGCAATGAGAAAAGTTTCCACGTCATTTTTCCACGTGAGACTGTGGATTAATAGGATTTGAGTTCAACCAGAAAGTCATAAGGAGTTCTGGTTCAACTTAATTTCAGTTGCAATTATTACTGAAACCAGAGGCTGTAGTTTCGTCAGAGGTACCAACTACAACGCCTAAGTAAGAAGAGATCTTATGTATTAGCATATGTCTTTTCAGTGGTCAAGCGTTTAAAATTTACATTGATACAGATGGCTGCATAATGTACATGAATAAATAAATGTCGCAAAAAAAAAGACGCCACTGAAAGTGTGCATGAAATTATAGGATGCGGGCAGTCTCTTATTTTTCTTTGCAAAGTTAATGCACGCGAAACCCAAGCACGCGAGCCGCGATAAACGAGAGCGTAACGTAACGTCATGGTTTGCAATCGCGCTGGCTGAGATAGGAACTGAAGGTATTTTAAGAGAAAAGGCAAAATGCAGACAGTCTAGGACTGCAAAATGTACAGACCCTTAACTGTGTCGGCGACATACAACCTGCAACCTGTGAAGAATCAAAGTTTGCGTATTCACTGAGAAAGTTACTGTTAGTAGCTTAGTTTAGTTTGTCTTAAGCAATCATGCCCTCGCAAATTGCATTAGCGTTTTCCCTCTTTCCAACAGCGTGCGATTAAACTGACTGAGGTCATTTAGCCTAAGGCATCCGCTAAGACATAACGACAAATAATACTACTGAATCACGAAGCCAACATCAATTGCCGGACAGCGGATAAGCTCTCGTTATCACCTAAATGTTACTCTGTTACCAGACTTATTAAAAAGATTCCTCTAAATGAAGCCCAAACGACTGATTCATATGGAAACAACAATGGAAAAGAGTTCCTCTAAAGTGAGCTCGTAGCCATCCTTTTCCTTAACGAATCTTTGACTAACATTGAAAGACATAATTTTTTAAGTCACTGGTGTCTGGTTATTTTTGCTCTTGTATGAATAGTATAGATCTATCATTGGGACAAGCTCAGCACGTGTACATACCTTTTCTCAGAGGGCACCTCTAATTTTCAATAAAACTACGAGAAAAATAAATCTTACCAGCCATAAGTGTTCATACCGTTAAGAAAGGAGAAAGGAGTATTTAAATCAGTCATGCTTGGGCTGACAGACGTCGTCGACTGGACCTAACAAGTTTATGAATGCCATTTGCTTAGCCCTATGCCACTTCCTGTTGTATGTATTTTTAGGTAGTTTCTGACCTCCCGAAGAGATCTGGCGATTTTATGGCAGGGGGGCACTCGCAAAATTCAGGCTAGTTAACGGACCATTAGAAAACTTATGGGGGGCGGGCGAAGTGCAAAAAAATATTCGCGCAAGTAAAAATTAAATGAAAAAAAAATCATGCATGCCAATTAGCCCTAAAAAATATTCATGCTATGGCCTAAAAAAAATTCATGCTAGGAATTGATAACGAAAAAAATTCCTGCGGATCGAAAATTCCCCATCCCCCCCCCCCCAAACTTTTCTAATGGTCCGTCCCTAAGTATGAAAAGAGGGGAAAATATTGACAGTTCCGTGTGAACCAAATCAATATCAAGTGAAGTTCTCTATCGTGTGAACCAGTTTGAACGCACCCTTCCGAGAGCGGTTGATAGACACGCCATGTCAATCCAACATATAGTATCCTTTGTATCCTATTCAAGGTCACTCAAGGTGACCCCATACCGATCACGTTGATCAGGTTGTTTGGACCTTCATTATCGAGAATGGAGTGGAATTTTCTGTCTGGTGTCGGCGCTGTTTTCCTTGGATACTATTCTCTAACGTTTGTTCTGCAAGTCCTTCATGGAATCAGAGCATTTGTTCTTCCAACTCTCGGCATAAAAAAGAATTTGAAGAAGTTAGGACAGTGGGCAGGTAAGGCCGGTTACATGCGCTTCACATGTGCAAATCGACTTGTTTCTTAAGTCTGTATCGTCTTTTTCAAGTAAGTTTGGTAATTTTAAACGTTCATCTAAGTTCCCAGATGCAAGAAGTTCTTAAATTATGTGTATTTTTTGTGTGTTGACACTTTCTGCAAGCATGCGGAGGAGCTGATCTCATTGCTCAACAGTGTATCAGAATTTTGTGCAACTGCGTGCCGCGTGACTGACCAACTTCAGCTCATTAGAAGTCGGTCACATTTTTCACTCCGTTATTAAACACTAAATCGAATGTATGTTGCTGACTTTGTTTTGTGATTGTCGTAGTTTATAATGTTTTTATTACAATCGTATGCTACATGAAAATCCCCATTTTAATTTGCATTCAAAGTGGTTGCACTGATGTGGTCATCCACAGATCTTCTTGTCCATACCAAATGATTATAAAAATTAATGTTTTTTTTGTCGTGGAAGTGCACTTACAGCTGTAGCTTCTCAGGGGGTAATCTGGATTTCAAGTTACAGGAATGGGGCCAAATAAAAATCCAAAAAATCCAGAGGGCTTCCAACAGAACCCAAAAAAATTCAAGGACAAAACTTTCATCCCCAAAAATCCCATGCCAAATTTCTGAGCCTTAAAAATCTCCAGAAAGGAAAACAAGTTTGGTTTTTGGTTGAACTTTAATCTCAGAACTGTGCGGCCAGGATACACAGGCACTACCACAAATCTTCAAATTGTTCTGAATAGCCAAGAAATCCCTACACAGGGGCGTAGCTACCTGTACGCAAATACGCAATTGCGTACCTGAAAATAATAATAAAAAATAATAAATAAATATATAAAATAAAAAAATAAATAAAAAATATATTTCAAATATATTTATATTTATATATATTTTTTATTTTTTTTTTCAGTCATTTAACTTAGCCTTTTCTTTTACTTATTTTTGTACCTGAACTATAAAATTGTTTTTCCACATCCAAATGTCGGTTTCTTCAGAGAATCGATGTGATTTCGTCGGTCAGCGGTGGAGTGAATTCTCGTTCGTGTATGAAAAGAGCGGGAAATAAGAGAGCAGAAACCAGGCGAAAATGACTTTGATATTTTTTTGGGGGGGGGCGGGGGTGAAGAGGTGAGATGGAAAACTGTGCGTACCTACGGAAAAATCCTGGCTACGCCCCTGCTACATAATGGTTTTGTGGCTTGCTTGTGTGTCCTGATCTTTGCTATGATTGGTCAGAACACAATAAATATCCCTGAGATAACTAGTTCAGGGTTCAGGGTTTTCTTTGTTTGACTGTAAGGCTGTAAATGCAGGTTACAAGGCAAGGTTCAGTTCAGCTTCTTCTCTTTGAGCAAGGGTGGCATAGTGGAGCAAGGGTTGTGCAGTGGTGAGAGCACTCGCCTCCCACCAATGTGGCCCGGGTTCAAATCCCAGCATCTATGCCATATGTGGGTTTAGTTTGTTGTCGGTTCTCTCCTTTGCTCCAAGAGGTTTTTCTCAGAGTACTCCAGTTTTCCCCTCTCCTCAAAACCCAACATTTCTGAATTCCAATTCGACCATCAGGGAGATAAAGAACCACTACAAGGATGTGCTACCTCTAAATCGTTATTTATTTTATTTATTGTTTATTTATTTTCTTGTTTCCCCTTATCTACATTAGTACATTAAACTATATAAGAGTGTTGGAAATTATATTACATGCTGTGATTTTCCAATAATTTTGGACATTTTATTTTGCTTACAGTTATTACAGGGTGTACAGATGGAATAGGAAAAGCTTATACTCAAGAGGTGATTTTAGAATTGAACAATATTGTAAATAATAAAGATGGTTATTAATGGCAAAGGCAACCGTTTTAATCTCTGTTACATGACTTAATAACTTGAAAGACTTTATTATTGTAACTAAATCCAATGTGACATGCTTACGATGTTAATGGCTCTTAAAAATTAATGGTCAGTTGCATGTATCTTAACATAACTGCTTAGTATGAATCTTACAATTGTAGGTTTCTCCTGCATACAATGAACTGCAGCTTACAACCCCTCTACTTGCAGTATAAGCCCTTCCAGTTATTGCCCCATCAGTGACCTGTAAACCCAAGAAATACTCGCTTTGATATAGCCCCCCCAACCTTACTAAATTTAATTTGTTATGACATTTTGAAGGTTGATTAACAACCAGCTTGTTTCGAAGCACTTTCTTTTATTCTGGATATAAGCCCCTCTGTTCATAAGCCCTCCGAAAAATATTTGCAAAGATGTAAAAGCCCAGGGCTTATATGCAACAGTTTATGGTATGCCCAGGTAAATGTGTGTACTTGTGGGTACTGTATATGTTACAGGTCAAATTTACTGTTAAGGTATTATATTGTTCTGGGCCCGGTTCCTGAAATGTCGATTTGCCTTAATCCAGGATTAAAATTTTGTTCCGTTTTTGTATTTTACATTTGTATACATTGCTTAGGGTAACATTTTGTGTTATTACTACTGTATCTCGTAGTAAGTACTTAACAGTATATTGTAACCTCCAGTTGCACGTTCTTAGACTAGAAAACCGTGCTTGAAATTTGGCTTAATCCTTGGTTAAACTTAACCATCTTTCGAGGAACCGGGCCCTGGTAATTTCATTGTTTACTTAATAATTGATATTAACTATGAGATAAAATAATGTTGCAGACATACTTTCTTAATTTTTCTTCAATCCTCTGTGAAATCTTCTAATAAGCTGTCCCAACCAAGTACTCTACATCTGTAAATTTAGTGCATTAGAAGTTTTGTCATAATTTGTGTTTTGCTCTCCAGCTTGCAAGGCAAGGTTTCAAGGTGGTTCTTATCAGTCGCACTAAGGAAAAGTTGGAAAGTCTTGCTGTAGAGCTGAGTAAGATTAATCACTCATCTATAATAAGCAAATAATCAGTTGTTCAAAATCCCAACTGACAGGTGGTAGATCATGGCTGTTTACACATGTAGGCATGGCCGGCCGCCAAGGACTACTGCCAGAGCCCTCCCTAGTCTGAATTTCAAATACAGTCGTTGCACGTTTTGCGGAGTACAGTAGGCCACGTCCCATCTTTGTATTGTCTGTTGCCATTTTATTGTAACTAGTCTTATGTCCCTGTTTCAAGGCTATAATTCTTGTCAGAAGTTTACCCCAATGGGGCCTTGATCACTACTGAGTCACAATTATCCAGCCACTAGGTAGTGGTCAAAACAGGACTCATGAAAGTCAGATCCTCCTCCAGATTGCAATAAGACAGTTTCAAATTGTAAAAATTCATACTTGGCCTCGAGGCTGAAGGGAATAATTTAAAACAAAAATAAATTATTATTTTGTGACACTGACGGGTAAACTACAAAGACCAAGCATTTTGACAGGTTCTTAACCAGTTACTTTTACAGTGACAGATTTCTATTGTCTTAGCCTATGATACTCATTCATTAACAATAATTTGATTAATTAATTTTAATAATATTACTGCAAACTTATATTCTGCTGCTTTAAAAAGGGAAAATTTACTTGTACATGTAGCATTCATAACTGCTCCACTCACACAAAGCGGGGCTAATCTAGGTAGGTAAAACAAATGAATCCTTACATGCTGTTACTACAGAATTTGATCAGTGTAGTGTATGTGGTAGGTAAAAATCTGTTATGTGGCAGGTAAAATCCATTCTTGTGTTAAACTAGTATTTCAAACTGTTAAGGTGAGCTTTTTGCCGTGATTCTTAATCTTGTTACCTACTGACATGTAGATCAAAAGATACATTTAAGTAAAAACATAAACATTATGACTAAAGTAAAGAAGTACCTGTCTAATGAAACCCTAATTAATATGTACATATGCACTACTCTTCCATATATCCTTATTTAATGTATGTTTCTATACTGTGGTGTAGTTATTATTATAGTCCTATTTATGATGTATTTAAACTTCAGAATAAGGCAATTAGAGAAGTTAATGATGTTCCTATTATGGATAACTTTACCCCCCACTACACGTATGTCAATCTAGGCATTTTGAAATTTCCTGACATAGTTAAACTTCATACATGTCTCTTTTTCTTTGATATCTTAAATGATTTCGGACCCTCTAATTTTATAATACCAGTTTTATCAGTCGACAGAACATTAACATACATATCAACCTTGTTTAATAGTTGTATAAATTTTACAAATGTACACCTCTGTAATTATTTCACGAAAATCTTTGTTATCGTTGTAAACACATGACCTACAGACACATTGTGTCTGTAAGCGCTCTGTTGATAATAAAGCACTTATCCTATCCTATCATGTACATTGTAGGTATACCACTCAAAATATCTCTTTAGAACAGTACAGTAGAACCTCAATAACTCGAACTTTGATAACTCGAATTCCTAGTTAACTCGAACTAAATTTCCTTTCCCTTGATCAAAATGTCACCAAAATTTACCCCTGGCCAATAACTCTTATTCCCCACTAACTTGAACTGTTCTTCAGAATACTGCATACTAAAATTATTGTTTTGTTTCCCAGAGGAAATATATGGTACTGAAACAAAGATTATTACAATGGACTTCACTGGGGGGGCTGAAATCTATGATGGCTTACCAGAGAAATTAGCTGGTCTTGACATTGGCATATTGGGTAAGTGATCTTACCGACATTGTTTTGTACAGTCATTTATAACACATTTATCTACATGTATTTTTGTATAGTTCCTCCTGTATAGATCACTCAAAAGGCATTAATGCTTCAGGAGAAAAAAACATTTAAGGGCCGTGAAAGCCCTCTTTAAAAATATAGCATTTCTTCTTCTAAACCAATGCATTTGCTTTTACCACTTCAAAAGTAGTTTCAAGTGTCTTCAGCTTTTTGGTAACTCATACAAATAAATTCAGATTCTCTGGAGTAGTGTGAAATGTTGTAACCAAGAAAAAAAGAATTGCCCCTAAAAGTAACATTGATAATGTGTACAGTACATAGCATAACAGTATCTTGTAAACAGCTAGTAAACTGTAATCATACCAGTAATTTTTATATTTATCTAACATTTTTTTGAAGCTTGTGGGATAAACACAAATGCAGTGATTTTGTTGTACATAGATGAATCAAATTCCAAGTTAATTTACTTAAATCTTATCTTTTTCAGTAAATAATGTGGGTGTTTCCCATTATGCAGAGTTTTTTACCCAAATGAAACGAGAGGTAAGAAGCAAGCAATTAAAAGAGCATTTTGATTTAGGCTTGATACTTTTTAATACTCAAACATAAATGAAAAGTACATGTAATATTATTATACTTTTTGTTTAATTGGTTAAAGGCAACAGGCATCAACAGGCAACATAATTATGTTTGTTTGTTTATTTGTTTGTTTTTACCTTGAATTAAATGTACTGTACTTTTTTACTTTAAGGATGCGTGGAAAATGATGAATGTAAATGTTCTCTCTGTGACCATGGTAAGAGATGCAGTGTAACATACAAACAGTAAACTTGTGTTAAGTACTTTGTTTGGTTGGAACAATAGAAGGTTAGACTTCCAACTGCCAGGATCAGGCAAACCTGTTGGCTTTTTACATTGTTGTCAAGGAGTCAAAACTCTGGGATTACCAAGAAAAAAAACCAACTAGTGGTTGGTCAAGGTTGGACTCAAACCTGGGCAGACCCAGGGTCCAGATTGCTACTCTGACCACACCTTGGTTGAGGCCACATGCGGCAACAAACTAGCTGCATGATGTCCCACCTCAATCAGTATAAACATGCTACATGCTACACCACTTACAGCATGGCTTTTGTCAGGGTCATTCCTGTTTACTGGAACTAGCCACTATATAACCTCCTTTCTAACTTGGCCTCTGGCAGTCAGACTGACCTAATAATTATTATTGTTTTTTTTACCACACTGGCTAATAATCCTCTTTCTGAGGGGTTGCTATATTGGTAAATAATAATAAATATATAATAATAACAGTTAAACAATGTCCATCTTTGGCTCATGCTACTCATATGCCAGAGGATATACAGTACATGTGTTTGTTAGTACTTCAAAATATGTATTTCTTTGGTGTGTATTTAATTTATAACTTGTTAATATTTTGTGCAGATGACTCATATAATCCTCCCTGAGATGGCTGCAAGGTGAGCTATATTTGTGTACCATCTGTTAAATTTACATCAGATGCTAGTTTTGTTGTGATAGGCTGAATAATAATATTGCAAGACAAGACAATGCTTTATTTGGAGTCTTATACAGTCCTATGTACGTCGACTTTATCCAAATAATTTAAAATCATAACACAAATTGCACTCTAGTGGAACTATAATCAATGTTAACCTAAAGAACTAATGATCTTCTTTTCTCATAGCAGTCGAATACTTATTTTGCAATTAACTTTTGCACTGGTTTGTTCTTGCGCGGAGGGTTTATTAACAACAGAAAAACATCATCTGGTTCCATTCTGTTTACTGATATTGTGTATTCTTTGTTTAAGTATTCAAATAAGGTACTTCTTTTTTCTTGATATGCAGGGCACAGAGTTAAAAAGTATATTTCATCTTCTACGTCTTTTTTACAGATAGGACAGATCCTCTCTTCCAGTTTCTTATACGGTCTTACATACCGACCTGTCTCTATTGCCAATTTGTGATTACTTAGGCGGAGTTTAGTTAGGGTTATCCGGTGTCGGATGTTGGTGACCTGACAGAGTCGGTTGGCGTCGTTTCTTACGTCATTGTTTTCGTCACTTAACCATCTTTGTAATTCAATGTCTTCCAGTCTTTGTTTGATAATGTTGAAGATTCCTATGTCATTTTCATGTGCTTTTGTCCAGAGGTATCCCAGCCCTATTTGGTCTAATACGCATTTGATTTGTTGGCTCCCTAATTCCTTATTCATCCTCGACTTCATATCATTATAAACCACCTGTGATAATTTGTCTAAATCTACATGCATTGTTGCTGCAGTATTTATTTACACCTAGCAACCATTTCGAGAATTTAGTTTGAACTAATTCTGCAGGATCTTTTTCTATTTGGTTGTTACAGTCACTTAAGTGTCCCTGTCCCTGCCCTGGATCCCTCACTGACATGTACATGTATGCTGTGGGAGTATGCTTTTAGAACTGCTGCCACATGACTGTATGCGTTATGGCACTATCATTATGTTGTGGTTCAGTTTTATCTTTGGTTTAGATTTTATTTTCCTTTGCATTGGTTTGAGGTATGGTAATTGGCGATATTATCAGTTTGAAACAAAGAAAATAAAATGTAAACCAAGGATAAAATTCAACCACAACAAGGGCTGTTCTAGGTATAAATGGCATAAATAATATCAGGTCTGTAGCTTGAACTACTCTCTCTTTGTGTACTTTAGGTGATAAATTTACAGTGTATGCAATCAAACAATTATTACATGTATGTTTGATCCTCTGCAGAGGAAGAGGTCTTATTGTAAATGTCGCTTCAGCTGCTGGCCTGCATCCCACACCACTACTTTCAATGTACTCTGGAACTAAGGTTTGTGAACTGAGAATCTGATAGTAACTTTGACCTCACTAAGTGAAAGGTGAAAATCTGCAGAGAGTTAGAACTAGCTCTGATCTGTAAAGACTGGTGTTCCAATACCTGGGATCTTCAAAGGGACAATGTTCTCAGGCCTGGAGTACTGTTGTAATCTTATGTTTGCTGTGAATCAGGACTAGGGCTGACTTTTTTAAAGCTTGGTTAGCTGTAATCCTGGGTTAACTGTGGGTTAACTACAAACAGAAGGACTCCCTTTCCCTGTGCACATGTATCCTATCTCCTTGTCTACTTAGAAATGTAGGAGAATTTTTTTCACGTTATGAAATCACTTCCATTCTGTGACTGTTGCCCCTTTGTCTCATTGTTAAATTTTCTGGGTTTTTTTTGCGTTTTTAGGTGTTTGTAGACTTTCTTAGTAGGTGTCTCAATGCTGAATATTCTTCCAAGGGAGTCACTGTCCAGGTACATTACCAGATAAGCCAAAATAATTACAATGATTTTACCAGCACATCATAATGTGCCACTTCACAACCTACAGGGGAGAATGGAAAATATGAAAATTTGTCACTCCATAAAATATTATGAGGAAAACGGTTCATACTTTCAGTGGAACAATTCCGGGTATGGAAGACAAAAGAAACATTATTTTTTTATGAATAATTAACCAATAATTCCTTGTTATTGTCCCACAGATGAACCCAGAATTTATCTTGGTGTCAGAAGCTTGTAATTGTTCTTCCTGTAGTTTGTGGAGTGTCAAATACCAAGCGTCATATGCATAGCTAGGATTTCAATGAGACCGGGAGGGGGGAGCAGGAGGGGGGAGCAGGAGGGGGGGCGAGAGGGGGAGCAGGAGGGGGGAGCAGGAGGGGGCAGGGGGGGGCAGGAGGGGGAGAGGAGGGGGGAGCAGGAAGGGGGAGCGAGAGGGGAAGCAGGAGGGGGAAGCGGGAGGGGGATGGGGATCACATTGTATCACACCTAAGATGGTGGCTTAATGGATAGTCATGTTGTCCTTCTTGTTCTTTTTTTTTTAAGTGATATGTATTTTTTCGGATATGCGGTAGCGGGTAGGCGCGGTGGAAGGGATAAAATGGCTGCATAGATGAGTCATGTGGCGAGATGGACCAATTTTGTCTATAAGCTTGTTGACCATTCACCGACACATAACACCTCCAAACAAAGAGTTAGCTCATACATGCTAATAAGTCTTATTGTGCACTAAATTATTTCAGAGCAGACGCGTATACTTGTCAGCTCAGACGCATAGACGCGTCCGGCCTAACGCAATTGACTCGTATTTCCCGACGCGTATTACGCGTATGTTTTGGTTCGCTTAGTTCTGGCCTGCACTCTATAAACCGGTTTGTCCCATACAAGAACTGCTGGCAAAAGCACTTTAATAGGTACCTATAAATTTTGAACATAGCGCATGTTCAAACGAAAGCTTCTGCCAAAAAATTTTGGATATAACACGGCTGAGTCAGTGAGATATTGTCATTTAAAGAAAGAGATGCTTTATCAAAGAGGGGCCCAGGTGCCCCAGTCGCCATCAAGAGTTCTTCAGGAGAATTTTGTTTAGAAAACTCAAAAACATTGCCCACTTAAAGGTTGAACAGAATAAGTTTTTGATAAGGCCGTACGACCAAACAGTTTCTTTTGTTGCACTAAATGTTCACAAATTGTTTCTTAGACCCAGGTCACACGTTAAACTTCACATGTTCCGAAACTAATGCTAATGAGCAACAACACTAGATTTTTCTCATTAACTTTAGGTAAGGCACATGAGATCTTCGACTAAGGGCCAGGCCTTACACATGTATTTCACTCAATTTGTAACTACCGTATTTATTCGATTAACCGCCCAGGGCGCTTATTAAATTTTTGGACCTTGAGAGTGGGCGCTTATTCGAGGTGGGCGCTTATTCGAGGCTGGGCGCTTATTAAATTTTCAGTATTTTCAGCAAGTGTAGTATGTTTATTTTGCAACAAAACAATAAATGGTAATGACAGAACTCGAAGATATAACAAAGCAAGGTTCCTGTAAAATACTTTGAAGAAAACTCCGTCTTCAGGGAAGTCTCTTATTACTACTTATTCAATTTTTGGGGGGTGGGGTGGGGTTGGTCGCTTATTTGAGTTTGAGTGGGAGTGGGAGGGAGGTGGGGTGGGGTGGGCGCTTATTCGAGGCTGGGCGCTTATTAACTTTTTCTGCCTTTAGGATGGGCGCTTATTCGAGGTGGGCGCTAATTCGAGGTTGGGCGCTTATTCGAATAAATACGGTAGTTCATAATGACTGAGTGAAGGCGTGTGTGGGCGAGGGGTTGACACCTCGAACTCCGGATCTCAAGCCTCGCCCGTCGCGTTGTTTCCTTAGACAAGAAACTTTACTCCACTTTGGCTCACTTCTCCCAGGTATATAAATCGGTACATGCGACATACTGATTGGGGGTAACCCTGCGATGGACTAGCATCCCGTCCAGCGGGGAGTAACAATACTCCTAGGCATGCCTCATTCTAAGGTAACCGGGATAAGCTCCGGCCGTTTGGGCCTTTGGCTCGAGTGCGCCTTTACCAACTTCATCTTGACTGACGTTAGTGTTAGCTATGACACAACTCCTTTACTGTTTGAACTTTTTTTGTTAGTCTGAGTAGAAGCATATAACCCCGAAGCGTCTAACTTTCCCTTATGTGTTAAGAACCATGCTCGGGTTTTTTAGCGGGCGCAGCCGTCCAATCAGTCTGAGCAAAGACAGGCTGTGCATTGTTAATAAAAGAATAGCTGACATCGTCTCGGAAAATAGGAGAAAGTTTATGGATGCCCCTCCAGGTAGTCGGGCATGGTGGAAAGGAGTTGATGAATTGTCGCAGCGGCGTCGTGCATCCTGCAAAGTAAACCTGGATAACAGCTGTCTGATGGACTTGAATGATTACTTCGCTAGGCTCTGCTCAGATGATATGTACATAGAACCAACCCCTGTCACAATCAGCAGTGGGATGGAGATTCCGGTAATTTCCGAACGG
>CALNXK010000173.1:170000-187500 GCA_942486035.1 Porites lobata | reverse complement strand
TTTTGGCTCCTTCTGCTGTATTCTTTTCCTTAGAACTGGTTTTTGTCGCGCATTCCTGTTTGGTTGAGAGAAACCGTGGCCTGGAACGTGAATTCAGCAGTACGGAGAGCTGCCCTTAAAAAACTCAAAGAGAAAGGACAAAAGGACTAACCTGAGTGTGTGTGCGTCTGTGATCTGCAGGCGAGCAATCTCCACTCACCATTGATTTATTTCACTAGTTTTGAAGAGGGAATTTCATTTCTGTTTTCACTATCTCGCCCTTCCCGTGTCATGGAAGACACTGAATGTTTAGTAAGGTCTTATTGGAACTTGTAGGCGGTCACCATTTATGGGGATCGAAGTTGCTTTTATACTGCCTTAAAAGGGACTAACGGGCTGTCGGAATCGCTACTTTCGAGTTAAAATATTACTTTTTTTCCTTATGTGGGAGGTGTCCGAGTCACTATTCTTTTTCTTGTCTAGGCGTCAGTTGTTAAAACGTTGGATAGCGCTATCCACCGTTTAAATCACTAACCAACGGATACGTGTTAGGGAAACCAATTGCGCTGTCCAGTGGATAGTGATTTATCCGGTGGATAGCGTTATCCACTTTTTGAACAACTGGGGCCAGACTGATAACTTAGATGGATCAATCTTTTAATATATACCTGAAACTGAAGATTTACAGAATGCTATTTAGTGAGTTATGTCCTGCTCTTTTAGTATTGCCTGTGGAAAAATATATTGTCAACTAAATCACAAAAATCGTTGGAATTAAAAGTTCATACAAATAGCTTCACATGGCGTCCTGTTGTTGTGCTTTTCCTGATCTTTTCCTCTTATCTAACAACTTTCGTCTCTTTATACATGAAAAGAACCTTTTGCAGCTGGCAGTGACCTGCTAAATGCAGCAGTTATTGGATACAAAAAAGAGTACCTTTCGAAGCAGTCTTCGGGTTCAGGTACTGGATTAGATTCCGAATTCCTTGCCGATGGAACTTGGACTCTGCCGGGGGGATTCCAATCGTAGCGGTATTCTATAGCTAGATTCCTTGAGCTGGATTCCGGGTTCCAAAGTCCAGAATTCCGGATTCCACTAGGAAAAGTTTCTCGAATTGGCAAATACTTGAGATGCCTGGAAAGGAAATGAGAAAAAATAACTAGAACGCAACTTTGCGCGGTGACTGACACAAAAATCTAATAAAGATTTTATGAGTGTTAGGTTGTCTTCAAAATTATAATAGCCTGTTTGGAAAACATTGCTACACCACAAGGCGTGCGGTCCATCGACTTTTTTCCATTGATACATATGGCATTTTTTCTTTGTTCAAACTGTAGAGATCCACTGTTTATTTCGTTCTTTCTTGGGATGGGTCTTGTACACTGAAAACGAAAACATATAACCAGGTGGTGTATATCGCGTTAGTCTGAGATCAGGCAGATTACAATAGCGTTTTCATAGGAAAATGAAAAAAAGAAAAGTGTAGAGATCTGGTCTGCCCTGAAAGAATGAACAGAAAGCATCTTCTTTTTACACCCCGACCGACCTTTCCTTACCTGAATTCACGGGGTGTTAGTAAAACCCGGGGTCGGAGCTGGGCCGGGCTCGCAGTCTGTCCTCTTTTTAAAGAATGCTGGTTTAGCCCAACCACCTAACCCTAACCCTAACCCTGAAACAGCATTCTTTAAAAAGAAGATAGACCCTGACCCCGGCTCCGACCCCGCGTTTTACTAACACCCGAATTCCGGACAGCTTGCACACTGCTCAAACGTTTACAAAGTTTTTGTTTTCCAGTGTAATGCAAAGCAGTTGGCCTAGACTACGATTATTCCCCATTTTTCCTGAGGGATAGTAGAGCGAGCGAAACGCGAGCGCGCGTAAAATCACGCCGCGTCTCTTTCTACTATCCCTGAGGAAAAATGGGGAATACTCGTAGTCTACAGTCGGCCCGATGAACTGACTGGCGCGTCCTTGGTTCGTTTAGACTTCAACAAGAGATGCTTGTACGAAAAAGGGGAGACCTTGTACTTTCCAGTAATGTCGGATCTACACATAGTGGATGACTCTGACTTTCCGTCATACACAAGCGTGAAAGAGCTCTGCCCAGTGAGGTTTTCTGAGGACCCACAGCTCTTCTGCAGGCCTCTGACTGGGTCTTCTGACATGTTATTATGTTCTACTATCAGGGGCTCATCTATACTTTCTTCGAATATAGTCCCCCCACAATATAGCACCAACTCCTCCACTTCGACTTCCGTTTCAGGTCACAGAGCTGTTAACGTTCTCACTGCATTCTCTCGACCTTGGCGAACTGAGACCTACCGAACTCTTCAAATTCGTCAAGTCCGATTACCAAAGAGCCCGAGGAGTGTGCAGGTTCTTTTGTGGTTGAGCCTGCGCTCTCCTCCCTAGCTGGCTCCGCAACGGTTGGACACGACAAGTATGCATACTTGACCGCCTTTCCTAGCAACGAGAATGGGCAAATTACCGCGGAAATACGGCGGAAGAGAACATTCGACTGCAATAGTTTCCTAGAAGAGAGAAGATTCAGTGGTATGGTTGAGGATCACACGAGAAAACAAGGAATTTTAGCAACCGTATTTTCTTCTTCGGAGCCTTTAACGGGAAGACCTGAGTAACGGAAATAATACACTTTGACAAACATGGACCACTTAATAATTGTCGAATGGAACCAATTACTACACGCATAAAAGAAGGAAAATGAACAATTGCTTCACTGTAAAAGTTTTCATATTGTGTATGTTTCTTGGAGCAATTTTTGATGGGTCTTCGAGTAGTGGAAGAAAAGGTAAGGGTCTTTATTATCTTCCGCATACACTTGTAAGATTTCTCAGGGCAGGACACATGTGTTGCACTGCTATTGAACTAAATGAATGAATTATTTAAGAAGTTAAATGTAGGCTGAAGACAGTTATTCATTGCCGTACAGCATCGAAATGCGTTTATGAAGGAAGGTTTTTCCCTTTCATAATTTGTTCATCTTTTATCATAATTGAGGTTTATCGCGCAAAACAGATTTTTACGAAAAATTAATACGTGCATATGTTAATAGATTTTGAATTGTTGTTAAATATGGAAAGCATTCACAGATACAATGGCCCTTTCCTCTAGTTGAAACTTACAAAGGAATTACGTGCCGAGGATAGTCTGCACAGATTTAAGACAAAAATTAGGAGAACAGCAAGACCTGACTGTTTTAATTGAGGATGGCTGTAGAAAATAATTAACTTTGAGACCCTACATGTATGTTTATTACTAAGCAAAATTTATCTTGTTATCATATACGTAGACACTTTGTTACGTGTTAATAGGTCTTAGATGTTCAACTTCATAGCTTTTACTATTTGCATTACTACATGACATGTTTTGCCACCAAACATTCAAAGGTTGGAGTAGCTGTTGTCGACTTGATTTGTTTTTGCGCAGCAAAACATTCTTTGCAAAAATTTTTAGATGTTAAGAATAATTTCTGGAGTCAAGTGTGCTGTTTCTGAGCAAGAAATATACATGAACCTTATAGCTGACAAAAACGAAGTATGAGCAAAATGCACTGAACAAAAACATATGAAAAACTTACCTTTGGCACGACAGTTTGCTTTAACAGCTGTCAAACTTCAAATGTTTGGTGGCAAAACAGTCATGTCATACCTGGCACCCTATTAGAACATGTTTTTTTTGTCCTGTGTTCATGCTTAGATGCAACAGACGGTATTTTAATGTAATTATTTTAACACTATTTTAATGTTTGATTTTTATCTTTTATTTGTGTCACCAATTAGTGCCTGACACATTGATCAAATTCACTACTACTACTACTACTACTACTACTACATTACTACCTACTATTTAGCAGTCTGTTAGATGTGGTGATAACATTATCAGATAGGGGAGGTCTTAAAAATAGGTAGGGTTTTGTAGCCTGTTCCAGGCGCTCAGGAAGTGGAGAGTGGCACAATTAAAACAGCAGAAGAAAAAGCTAAACAGAAGAGAGTGAGAGAGGAGGGAATGCCTGTGAAATTGGTCTTCAAAGACTCATTCTGCCATCGGCTTATAATCCGAGCTTAGGTTTTGTTCGTTTTTTGTCTTAAAAGTTGTCAATCAAGCAACAGGTGACAGACCACACTATTTACTGGAATATTCAAAATATGTATTTTAGCAAAAAAACAGTTCTTCTCATTTGGATTCTATAATCGATTTTTGTATCTTTTATACAATTAACCTTTTTCTGATTATAAAACAAAAGTTGTTATACTATCACAGGGCAAATTTATAACAGAGCGTATCATGCCACTGGTTTATTTGACATACCTTTTCATTCATAACACTGGCTGTTGAAATATTCAGGTAAAAATTTGTTGACAATAAACAATCTTGTACTTTCTGCTCTTCTGAATTCACAATCAATTCATCCATGCTTTCTCTACTGCTGTAGAAACTCCAACTCTTGTGAACGATTGTGGTTGAGTAACCATATTCATATACCTTAAAAAATCGGTCAGTGTAAAACGCAGACTGCGGACTGCAGACTGCAGACTGCGGACCAGGGTAAAATGCAGACTGAGTGTAAAATGCAGACTGCAGACTAAGAGTAAAAGGCAGGCTGGGGTACAATGCAGACCGAGCATAAACTGTAGTCGTGGAAGAGTTTAAGGGCAAAAAAATCCCGCAAATACATGTGAACGAACACTTACTTGACGACATCTGCTTTCACAAATCCATTCCTTTCTTCTCTGGAACGTCATCGACGACCCGAAAACATAATCGCAATCTTGAACCTTTTTCCTGTCCGAGAGACTTCACACTTCAACTTTAGATGCGAAGTTTTCGATATACGTGACCAGGGACCGTGAACTGATACAACACCACGATGTTTATGCTTAAATGAAAGCTGCTGACCCAAAGTACTGTACAGGAAGAATTATGGCGATAAAAAAGGGAGTAATTCATTCCAAAAACAAATAAAGATGTTGTGCAGGAAATTTGGATGACCTTTTAGGAAAGTATTGCAAATCAAGGTACACAGACTTAAGCTGTTCAGATGTTCATTGAAACTTCAGGCGAATGTGTAATGCACTTCGACTAGGAAGCGAAGAGTGTAACTGATACCGGCTAGCTATTTCACCGATTTGGAGAAGAAGGAGCACAAATGTTTAAAAAAGTTTACAGTCTTTATTCTGCATTTTGCACCCAGCCTGCGTTTTACTCTCAGTCTGCAGTCTGCATTTTACACTCAGTCTGCATTTTACCCCTGGTCCACAGTCTGCAGTCTGCAGTCCGCAGTCTGCGTTTTACACTGACGGCTTAAAAAATCTTTTTTGATACTGGGCTCACTGTGGTGTTTTCCTTTCATTGTGAGCTTACTTTTTAACCTTAAGAGAACTGAAAGAGCAATACAGGTTGATGACAATTGCAAAGCCATACTAACTGTCCACTGACAAGATTCTGCGTCAAAGTGATGTGTTGAAGACAAACAGTACTGATGTGTGATCGTATCACTGTAGTGTCACATCACATTTATTTTAACCAATCAAGGTGATGGACATCTGAGCGTTGACAAATGCTGTCAAAATAAACCAATCAGGGTATACCACTCCAGAATCTAGTACTGATACCAGCATAAATATACCAGAACAAGTTTTACAGGCGTTTTTTCACTCTCTGTCTCTCTCTTCCTTCTCCCAACCCCTCACATTTTTTTCCTGTTAGGTTCCTGTTCACGGTTCCTGTTCACATTTCTTTACCTGAATGCTAGGAACATGCTGAGCGTTGCAATGCATTTGGGACATTACGCTGTATGGCCGGGAGAATAATCTCATCATCTTTATCGTTATCATCATCATCATCATCATCATAATTATCCTTTGTTAGTAACCAGGGTTCTCAATAAGAGCCGATTTCACCGCCTATTTCACATGAACTCACCACCTACTTTTCTGTGGAAATTAACCCCCAAAAAGCCAAAATTTAATGATGTCTGCATTCTGTTCAAGCACTCAAATTTTTGCTCCAGAGTGCTGGAAATGCACTCTAAGAGGCCCAGATTTCAAAACTTTTCTAAGAGGCAAGCCATTAGACCCCCCTGGTACACTGTAACTCACTCTTTCCACGCTCGCAAGTCGCGCCTGTGGTGAGAGTTTTTTCCTTCTCTGCTGACTCAAAAGCTTTTGCCAGCTACTTAAAACCTTGAAGATCCTGTTTTAACACATAAATATTAAAAGCACAATGCTTGTGGGATCTTTGAGTTACCCTGAGAGAAGTACTGAATTTATCTGGCCTTGATGTTTAGAACATAATTTAGCTTAGCTAATCTAACCCCCATCATTGTGTCAATTATTATTCAGAATAATTATAATTATTGTAACATATGTAAGAGATACCATCTTAGGAAACATTTGAAGCTTAACGTCCCATGCTTTATAATTGTGACGAACATTGCTAAAACAAGGGGCAATTAAGTTTGGAATGTCACTTTTGTACCTGAACTTTTTCACTTGGTCCACAATATTAAGAAGTACTTAATTATCGCAAAAAATTCAAAGGCACTTGTGTAGAGGTTGCTGTATTGTAGGGGTTTCAGCAACATATGTGTTGTACTGATGGCTATGACAACAGGTTTTTCCTGGTCAATAGTATTTTCTAGTGCATATTTGTGGCTGTTAGTACAAAGCTGCAGATCGTAGACAGCCATCAACTGGAATGTCCAACTAAAATGTGTCCATTTTGGGATTAAATTCTCCATTTGATTAAACATGATAACCAGAAACTCAAACCAAATACTGAAGACTATCATTTTGAAGCTAAAAAAATACATGGTTCAGAAATAAAAGAAATTAGTAGCCAACAAAATAATATATCATTAATATTTTTTGTTTGCCTTATAACTTTTGTGGTTTGTCCAACTAAAATAGCGACCTGGTCAGACACATCCTTTTTGAACAAAAATAGACCATTCCAGAGGCTGTTCCAGAGTTCCAAAGTCTTTCACTTTCAAAAAATGAGTTTTATTTGCATGAGAATGAAAAAGCTGAAAACTTAGGGCACTTTCCATTTATCAGAACTGACCAGTCAGACCATTCCCGTCACAGTAAATAATTTCTCTTCTGATCAAAACTATCCAGCCAGATCAGTCAAATACTAATTAGCATGCACAAAGGAGATGGTTTTTTTTAGCAAAAACTCTTTGAAAAAGCCTGTTTCATTTTCAAACTGACTGGTCCGGCAATGGTCTGGCCGGCCAGTTCTGAAAAATGGAAAGCGCCCTTAGGGTAACTTTGAAACAGAGGTTTTGTGCACGTGGGAAATGTTTTCAACCCTTTGGGACTGGCACTAAGTGTCCTTCTAACAGTGATGTCCGTCTTTTAGAGAGTCAAGTAAAGTGATTAAAGAAAGGCAGGGACTGACTCGGTTTCTGTGTTACTGAGGTGTCCATTGAGAGAGAGTCCACTTTATTATATAGACACGAGTGTTTTACTGGAAAATATACCACTCGTAAAATTCATAAAAACTACATCTTGGACCCAAGTGGTTTATTTTCCATAATCTCACACGTGAGCTTATCGATGACGTAATTTTGGTCATTTCCCTCTATTATTTTATCGATGTCTTTTTGTCTATATAATAAAAAGAACATTACACAGTGGCGCGAAGATATGAATTTTATTTTCTTGTTGCAAAAACAATATTTTACTCACTCGCTGCGGTCGTTCGTAAAATATTGTTTTGCCACTCGAAAATAAAATTCATATCTTCGCGCCACCGTGTAATATCTTCTATGTATACAGTGCAGTTGAGGGTGAAAAATGAAATCTAATGTGGGAAGTGTCATCAATACCATGAAGAATCTGACTCCTCAGTCATCATAATAATCTAAATCACCATGACAACCTGATCAGTGAACTTTTAAAATGCAATTGCAACTTGAAAAGTTAAGTTTTCAGTGGTGTGGTTTTGTTCTTCTCAGGTCCAAGCTCACCACGGAATTTAAGAAGAAGTGTTGTTGGCCCTCTGGATAAAAGGAAGCATTATGTTTATTGGACAGCATCACAAGAGACTTACGGTTCAGCTGTCAACTACTCTGTGGAACTTTGTATAAATGACTCTATAGATGCAGACAATAATTCCTGCAAATGGAGTCGTAACTCTCTATGCCAACCCAGAAACATATTAAGTGCCATTGAAGAATTTTCTTGCGTTTTGGAAAAAAAAGACTTCTTCTCATACACTGGTGAATATTGTAACTATACTATTTGTGTGGTAGCCTCAAATGAAGTTGGGACTGCTAAAAGCTGCATTTTTGCACCATGGGTTGCCAGTGGATTAGGTAAGGCAATAATTATAATACAGTGAAACCTGTATTAAGCAGGCAAAATATTAAGCAGACACCCTGTATGATAAGTGCACCAATAGCTGTATGTGTCAAACGTTTCTTCTCGAATTTTAAGTAAGCAAACCTGTATTAAATGGACATCACTTTTAAGCAAACACCAGCAAGGTACCCTCTTACAGGAATGAGGTTTTACTAAACTGTTGTTAGTAGGGGAGGACAGGGGGCTGGCAGTTTGGGAGAATCTAAGGTCAGGAGGGGTGTGGGAGGTAGGAGATGAGAGGAAAGGGTGAGATGTGGAAGTTCTAAACTTGTGGGAAGCAGGAGAAATGGGGTGGGCTAGCACAGTCCTTAGTATTTTGTGGTTGAAAGAGGGTTTAAGGGAGGAATCATGGGAAGGGGCGGGATCCAGGAATACAAGGTATGTACTGAAGGAAGGTGGTTTGGATCTCCCTGATCCCCTTCCCCTCTAAAGGGTTTATTATACTTTTCATTTTCCAAGGCTTTTAAGACGGAACAGAAATATTGTGTAGCATTTTTGTTTAAATTTAGTATCAGTGCAAGAGCCACAGATTCTGCAAGCTACATGTAGATTGTGTGATCCTAGTGTTCTAAGTGACTTGTGCTTTAACCCTTCCAATAGTGACTAACAGCAATTTTCTCCTAACGATATCCATACATTGTCATGAGATGAGGTTATGAGAATTAGTAAAATGATCACCTAAGAGAAAATACTTTGATCTTTTGTCAAATTCTCTTATCTAATTCTTAAAGGAAATGTATAGAGATCAGTTTGGAGAATTTGTATGTGGATATTGGGGCTTAAAGGGTTAACAGTCCGGAATATCCCTAAATTTAAGGACAGGACCAGCTGGTCACGCGACACTTTTCAACCAATGAGAAGGCGCGCTTGTGTTTATCAACAAACAAATCAAAACATCGCCCCAGTGCTCAAAAATTTTCAAAACAACGGACGGAGTCGACGGACAGAATTACCGTACCGTACCGTACCTTACCGTACTCGTCTAGGTTTCACATTTAATATTTCAAAGAAAACATTTCATGTAAGAGAATCAGAACATTATTCATTGCAAGGAATCATTGGGGTGTTCGAACTGTTTCCGGTCGTGGCTTCACTAGCATGGCTTGCAAGATTTTTTATAGAAACAAAATGGTCCCGTGTAAAAATAGCCTTATAGAGAGTGTGAAAATTTGTTGAGATCATACAAAACAGGATCGGTACTACCTATTAGCTTCTACAGGACAAGAGTCAAAGAACCAGTCGTCATAACAAGAATAAAAAGTAGTTCAAATTTATTAATTTTTGTTGTTTGTTTTTTGGTGTTGTTTCGTGTTGACTTCACGCATCTGGTGCTTTCCTTGCTTGCTGTAGTACCTGCAATGTTTTAATTTGATCCCAGATTCAGTGCATGTTCAATGACTAGCGAAATACATCATTTACACTTGAAATTTGCCTTCTTTCTTTGATTGTTTTTTAACGGTGGATGAACATTTGGAGAATCCAGCAACATTTAGAATTTCAGAAACAAAGCCGTTAGTATCTACCTTGCGCTTATGATCTTCAATTTCGGCAAAGTGAGGCGAGATGTTGGACGTGAATATCCATAAGACTAATAAAGTTGTTTTGGCCCTGAAAAGAAAAAAGGCAAAGGCTCGTACTAATGCGAAAAAAAGTAATAACACGGCTCTGTGAGAAACCCGGGAATGGAAAACGTACATGATTTGGACCTCGGAATTCAAAACTGGTCTACCAAAATTCTAGGTTGTCTACCATCCCCACATTCAACATGATAAAAGTTAATCGATATGACAATCAAGGACAAATATCTAGAACTTCGTAAAAAAAAATCTGTGAATCGAAAAAATAATAGAGACTTGTCCACCTACCTTGAAAACCGACCAAAATCTCGCCCATACATCGCGTTGTTTAAAAGAAGAAATAAGCCACAAAATGTGCTGAATATTTCACGAGACACTTCCAATATGGCTTCCGATACGCTGTCCACTTAAAAAAATTGTGTATGCCTCATGAAAAGTCTTAAAAATATGCCTGAGAGCCTCGAAACGATGACTGATTTTGTCCGACTCCGTCCGCTGTTTTGAAAATATTTGATCACAGCAGCGATGTTTGATCATGTTTTGATTTGTTTGTTGATAAACACAAGCGCGCCTTCTCATTGGTTGAAAAGTGTTGCATGACCAGTTGGCCCTGTCCTTAAATTTAGGGATATTCCGGACTGGTTAAACGAATTTTAGAGCTGTGGCTCATACACAACTGAAGATGATTGACTGAAGAATCGTGATTTTTTTGGCCAGCTCACAGCTCTTACAAGGGCTCACATGATTGGCTAAGGCAACAGTAAACAAACAACCTAAAGAACCAGTAACAGTGGACCCTTGCCTGAAAACAATAGTTCTGCATGCTTGCAAATATGAAGTTAAATTGTGATATGGAGCTACATGTAATCTGAAGAGCTGAATACTATCCATATTTTTTATCTATGCTTGAGACAATTGCTTGCTTCTCAACATTATTTCATTTTGGAAGAGGAGGCTGTGCCCTGCAGTCCAATCCCTTACCTTTTTGTATACAATTCTGAACAGAAAGGGTAACCCTCTCATAAAACCTCCATGGAAAAATGCTACCCTTTTATGTACAATGCACATGTTCATGCTAACATTAATGTTCTTCAACTTTTGAACTCTCTTCCCTTTTATAATGTGGAGCCTGAAGAAGGTACTGCCATGTTTTGAGCGGACCCTTGCCCATGTACATGTGTAATAAGGCCTTCACAGGCCGCATTACAAATGTATATCCCCCTCTGGGCAATGTGTTTTTCTGGACCTACCGTTTGGTGAATATTTTAATACCTGAGTCCTGGTGATTTTTGCTTCCAGGAGTTATATTCAATAAGTGTTGATTCCTGTCATGTTGCTTCCTTTCAGCTACTCCTCTACCACCGACACAATTCTCTGTTCTGCCTAAAAATACTGGAGGTGTGAGGGTACAATGGGGCCTTGGTTTCTATTCTCTTTATGATACGGTTGTCATAGTAAAATACCATGCAGAACATAAGCCGAACAAGGTTTGTATAACATTCTATGTTATTTTCTTCTATTTCCTGTGTTTATTGTTTTAATGATTAATAAAATAGGCCATTTCTGAGTTTACTCAAACCCTTTGTTTCAAAAATTAATTTAAAATGATTTTTTTTTATTCTCATCCAAATAAAACTCATTTTCACAAGAAAGGTTTTGCACTTAGCCTCAAATGAAAGGCCCGGAGATGATTGAAAAGAAGTGGGGTTAAATCCAAGGGAAATGGGACTTAGTTTGAGTACTGTAATAATATATTTCATTTGACCGTTCATGGCAAACTTTATTTTAGCTACCAGTATGTGTTTAAACGACGTGTAAGTAAGTAACTTTATTTAGCCAGGGTAACCCATTCAGCAACAAGGCTGGCATACATAGGGGCCCTGAGAAAATTATGTACTGGGGGTATACAATTTAAAAGTTCCTTGGATGCCCGTAAGCACAATTAAGTGAATATAAATCAACAATAATACAATACAAATGTAAGTAATTCAATATAAAAAGCGGGTGCTAAGAGATAAGAAATTAAAGTTATAAGGTAAAATACTTTATCACGGTATTTATGAGTAGACAATTGAAATTAATAGTCCCTGTATACTTAGAAGTTCTTCTTTTGCGCATGTTACGTTTAGGCTTTGGTGGGTGCAGGTCGTTGCTTCTCCTAGTTGCGTGATGGTGCAAATCTGTATTCCTTTTAAAATATTGTCCGCTGAGAATTACAATTACTCAATTTTCTGGTGGCTTCTGTCTTAAAACGTCATAATAATTCGAATTTAGAGAGGGGGGACTGTAATTAGAGATAGAGGGTGCCTATATCCAGTGGGACTTATAATCTTATTTTTAATTTTGTTCACAACTTGATGCGCCTATTACTGGGGGAGGTTATGTGCCTTGATGGAAGCAATTTATGATTTTTGCTACATTCTGTATTAATATTATTTGTTATTGTTGCTTGCAGACCAAGGAAGTAAGAAACAGAAACAAATTAACACTGACAAAGCTGGAGGCATATACTAAGTATTGCTTCTATGTTGTGCTGCAAACAGTGGGTCCTTATGGAAAGCTCAGTGCTCCAAGTGATGCATTTGGACCAAAATGTGTCCGGACATTACCAGGAGGTTAAACTTTAATAAGTAACTATTCAATTAACAATATAATACACATGCATATGTTACTGTATATCTACTGTAGTTACTTTCCCGTTTTACCTTATTCTCTCGCTAGTCATCGCTAGTACTGATCTTCACTACTTCGCGATTTCAAAAACGTCGCAAAGTTTAACACGAGGTAGCCTGTTCCAGGCTCCAAGACTAGAGAGCTTTAGATTTGAACAAAGTAGTATGATTTGTATTGGCCGCCATGTTGGAGGGCATACTCTTGCCCTCCAACATGGCGGCCAAAACGGAGCGTGTAATTTGCAGGTTTCAGGTTGCAGGTCGCAGGTTGCAGGTTGCAGGTTGCAGGTCAGAATTTGGAGTACGCACGAACGGTCAAATATCTCTAGTCCCAAGAAATTGTTTTTTGGGAGTTAGAATTTGCATCCGAAGCCCTGTGGATCAAAATTTCTCAGCTTCACACTTTTAAAAATAACAGCGAATGGTAAAAAAAACAGATGTGGAAATTTCCGGTGGTCAAGATGTAACCTGTAACCTGCACATTCCACCCTCCGCGGCCAAAACTACTTTTTGCTTGTATCTTGTTAAACGTTTGATAGTTACGCTCCGATGTGCTGAAAACGTTACCACATCATCTTTTCAACAATTTCCTTGAAATTTAAGTGCAAGACTTCTGTTCAAAAAGAGGTAATTCATAATTTTAAAAATCCCATTTTAGTCACGTGACCACCTACGAACTTACTCATTTTAAGACAATGGTGCGGGTTTGAAAGATATGACCCACTAATGGTTTTTCGAAGGCAAAATCATGTAACTTTCATTTTCATTAAAATGATGTCACATGACCTCTTAGTGCAAATGGCCTATTCCACAACTTGTTTCCACCACTACGACATTCTCGTAAAAACTCATAGTGGAATGACGACCGCTATCAGGTTTTCCCGCCAAAATGACGTTTTCTCATGCGCTAGCACTACTTATTATTGAGAAAGTAGTTGTCCTCGTCTCAGAATCTAAAGCTCTGTAATAGTCTAGTATCGAAAGCAGATCGAGAAACGTTGCACGAACACAGCGTGTGAGCTGGAGAGAGAAGAAGTAGTGGAGCCTGTAGGCATTGATTCCAATGCCTCATTCCGGTATACCCCTTCTGGTATGTTCTATGATAGGTCAATTGTGACAGTTTACTTTAACACTTCCTTCAAAAAAGGCGAGCAAGTGAAATACTCCTGCACCGCACCTTTGGACGTTTCGAAATTTTGACACGAGAAACGGTTTTTTGGAAGTGGGCGGATGAAGGTATTTAAAAAGATGCTTACAGGCTGTCACTGTCCGCCGTTTTTCGCTCGTTCGCTATTTCACTGCTCGCTCGCTATTTTAGCTTTTCTGCACTCTGATCGAGTGCGTGGCACAGGCTAAACATGCACGTGGGAAAATTAAAATCGTGAAATTTTATAAATACTGTATAATTGTATAATAGTTGCTTTCTTGAAAAAGTGAGTTTTATTTGCATGAGAATGAAACTTTATCTTCGTAACAAATACTTTGCACTTACACTCGTTTTGGAAAATAGACTTGGGTTATACCGTGTGGCACGAAATTTTTGCGGATTGGCGTTTTTTTGTGTTTTGTGGGAACTAATTGTTGTGATTAGGACAGATTGGTTTTTCTTGCTGGGAATTAATTTTTGCGGTTTTCAGAAAGTACCCAGTACACAGCATTGCTAATAATGCGTGTACCTTAGTGCCAACCGTTTTTCGATGGCATGGGAAAATGGAATTCAAATGCCATTTACATTTTTCGTTTTCGCATGACATTGAAAAACAGATTTGAATTTTGCTTTTTGTTTTGCGTTTTCGCATCACTTTGAAAAACGGACATGAATTTCATTTTTCGTTTTTCGTTTTCGCTTCACTTTGAAAAACGGATAATAAGGTGGCTGAACACAGTTTTGGCAGTTTGTGAGTATATGTCATTTGCTAAATCATGGCAAGAGAACCATTTATACGAGCATATAAGGAGTGTCTTAGCTGAGTCCCGCTTTATTTAAGTCTCGAACACATTTTTTGTGCCACTTATAGGAGAAGTTAACTAGACGCGTCTTATTTTTCCCCGTTCAAGTGGCCCAATTGTTTTATAACTTATGATGTAGTAATTTGTTGTATCCTGCAAATGACGACAAGAAAGACACTTTCCGAGGGGGTGAATGCGCGGGGTGGCCGGGGCTTCAAATGATTGTGCAAAAATGACAAACTAAATTCAGATCTGTTTTTCAAAGTGATAAGAAAACGAGAAACCAAATTCAAATCCGATTTTCAAAGTAATGCGAAAACGAAAAAGGAAAAACGAACTTCATATCCGTTTTTCAAAGTGATGCGAAAACGAAAAACGAAAACTGAAATTCATTTCCGTTTTTCAAAGAGATGCGAAAACGAAATACGAAGTTCAAAACCGTTTTTCTAAGTTAGTCGAAAACGAAAAACAAAAAGCAAAATTCAATTCTGTTTTTCAATGTCATGCGAAAACGAAAAACGGAAATGGCACTTGAATTCCCTTTTCCTATGCCATCGAAAAACGGTTGGCACTAAGGTACACGCATTGCTAATACATTGATAATTCGTTTTTATTGAGTATGTGCAATAGAAATAGTTTCAAACAATAAACGGTTATTTCGTTGAATACCGTTTTGTTTCTTAATGAAAGAGAGAAGTTGTGATTGAACAGATACGATTTCTTAGCTTTGTATTTTTGTGTAGCGAATTTAAGCTAAAGGAATATTTACTCTGAAGAAAATTTTTGCGGAAAAAATGTTTGCGGTAATTTTTATTTGCGGGAACTTATTTTTGCGGATCGCCAGAAAAATCGCAAGAATTAGAACCCGCAAAAATTTCGTTCCACACGGTATTTGTGCCTCTTGCAATATGATTATTGATTCTTCAGTGTGGTCTGAATTCTTTTTTTAATTTCTAGATCCGACCGATCCACCGGTGGTTCAACGTGCTGATTCTATGCCTTTCCCAGACGATAAATCCCTGCGAAATGTGACGGTGGAATGGACGGTAGGTTGTTTAGTACTTCGTAGTGTAGTGTCGCAGATAAAATAACGGGTCTTCAGCTTAGTAGCTAGATACAGAAGGAGCTCTAAACGACAGGTGATATCAAATTTATAACAATTAAAACAGCAAATGGAAACGTTTCTTGACCAAAAACAGAACATCGTGGCGTGCAATTTAGCATTCTTGCAAAGAGACAAAAGTGCAAACGGTTTTTTTTTTTTTTTCGTTTCTTTAACGTATCTTCGTACGTCGGTTCGAGTATGTCTAAATGTCCCGGGTGCGGGTAAGTGTCGCGGGTAAAAATAAATCACCAAATTTAACCAAAAGATAAAATAAACAACTTTTTTAACGAAGACTAGTCAGCAGCGCAAAGGAAGACTTCTTGTAGTTGTAAGCTTTTTCGTTTATTTCCGACACGTTTCGTCTCTTACTGAGACTTCTTCAGGTAATGAATACAACTAATAAAGAACTGCGTATAAAACACGTTTTCTGCGTAAGTAAAAATTCCGATAGAAGTGAATAATAACTTAACTATGCTGTAAACGGACGTTATAGGAAACACCTTAATACATATGTTATTGCGTGTTGTCGTATTTGGGGGCCCATGCGATCAGCGCTAATCGTATGGCCCCCAAAATGCAACGGAACTATCGACTCCATCAGTATAAAGAATCGATCGATCGAAGTAAAACTTGAAATATTCTTTCTTTTTGTCACTCTGTGAAATCAGAACTATGAATGAGAGTTTTACCCAAGTGCACTGGTATTGTTGCCGTGATCAAGCAGCCAGTAACGTGGGAAAAATTCGATTTACCAGGACGGCAAGTTCTTACAACCGCGCCAAAATTTAGCACTAACGACGAATGACAACTATCGATTCATACTTTTTGCTGAGGAAGTAAGTACACGCAAGTCTCATAAAAAAATCAAAGCTGTATTTTCGATGAACCAAATTATGTCTTCATATATATACATAGAAAACCACTTCTTTTAAGTGGACATGTCATATAAGCTGACACTGCGGACGCTTACACTGAATAAAGAAGGGGTCAAGAAGGGGAGAGAAAACATAGGGGGTGGTCAAGAATGTGGTTCAAGAGGAGGGGAGATTGTTTTTGTCAAAGAAGTAGCCACCTTTGTAAGATCTTGCTGGAGGACTTAATCATTTCTTTTTGTTTAATTTTCAAGGGCTCGTTGTTGAAAAACAAAAAACGTTCTAATTCAAGTATTATATCGTCTTCTTAAATGTAACAGCTATTTCTAACTCTTTCATGTCTAACCTATCACAGCGCTAAACCCTGGTTTCACTTGCCATTTTCTGGTCTTGGCCGGGGGGGAGGATTCTTGACGAAATTTTGATTTTTCCATTACTCGAAAATGAAGAGAGAAATGTTCTAGGTATGGAGGGAACATTATTTAAGGCTGACCACTCGCAACATGGTAATTATCAAAAACCAACTGGCAGATTACGCATTTATACCCCTACAATAATTTTAGTTGTCTCCGGTTGCAGAAAAATGAAAAAAAAGAAGTATTAGAAAAGAAAAAAGAAGTATTAATTAAAGTAAGTTTTTCAGTCCGATGGGGTTTCGGCTGTTTAAAGCGGGCACTGAATTTTTACATACCCTTTTCAATTCACTTCGCTGCTACATATAGGTAATATAGAGGTCAGCAAAGGGCCAACTATTGACTTTTGACAAAGTCATGCAGTCTGCAAAACAGCTACATAAAATGACTACTTCAAGTTAAATTCAAGCTTTGGAGAGAACGTGAACCCGAAATACTTTTCTTTTTTCTATCAAAACTTGAACCTCCTCCCTTACAAATCCCAAACGCAGGTATCTCGGTTACATGGTGCAAATTTAACTAGCCAATGTAGTTTTAAGCATGT
>CALNXK010000173.1:157500-165000 GCA_942486035.1 Porites lobata | reverse complement strand
TCCGTAAACATGGTGCACGTAACATTGCACTCAAAAAACTTACCGTCACAATCACAACTTTGCTTTCCTCTGTAACCCGTGACACCACCCCCACCCCCCCTTAGTTAAGTTTTTAAAAACTTAAGTCTTAGTAATTTTCCTCTCTGTTAACCTCTCTTGCAGCCGGCAAAACAGTCTTCTTGGAAAGGCACTCCAGGACAATATGTCCTGTACACTTATTTTTCCAACAGGAAGCGTACATATAATATAAGCCATACATCAAACAGAACTGTACTGCAGAAACTCAATTCTGCAGACAGTTACAGTGTTTTTATACGATCATGTAACGAAGAAGGCAAGTGCAGTGTTATAGGAAATCGCTACGTCATCAAGCCATTGCAAGGTAAGTGGATTTAGACTGCAGGCGTCATTTTTTTCCTTGTCATTTGTTTCTGTTTCCTCAAACCGCATCAAAGTAAAATAAAATGTAATGTGAGCATTTCAGTATCAGTCGTCCAATCTTGCCTAAAATAGTGCATGTCAATGGCATTTGTATTTCCAAGTTGAAATTTTGACTGTGTGTCATGTTTCAACTTATGAAGGCGCCGCTGACTATTTTCCTTTAGAAAACGGTCGCTGCCACTATCAACGGTCGATACCACCATTGCTAACCAAGCCTTGAGTCATAAGAGATGTAATATATTCCCTGGATTAAGTTACAACAAGACGCTATGGGAGCGTCGATGTACTAGGCGTGTGTGAATTTTTTTTATGTGTATTAGGGATGTGTGGGTAGTGCAGTAGCGTTGTATATTTTAGGGTTTGGTTGAGATGCGTGAAGTGGAAGGCGTCGAGTCATATTGGATGTGAATTGGTAAGATAATGGCTGTAGTTTGTCAATCAGTGAAACTTGTTTCTCGTAGAATTTAATATGAAGTAACAAAAAATAATTATTTTGGGAGGTAAAAGTGATTTTAGGTGTTGCAGTGAGGAAGTCGTGGAAGTGCTAATTTGGGTATGAAGGGATAGTTACAGGGTGTTGAAGTCAAGTGGTGGTTGTGATAAGCATCTCAACCAACCCGTAAAATAAACAACGCTACTACATTATTCACACGTGAAAAAAAAAACTTCACACATGCGTAGTTTATCGACGCCCAAATATACGCTCTCACAGCGTCTTGTTCTTTTTGGAGATGTATTGATATATCAGTGTGGAGAATTTGTCAGTGGATATAGGGGCTTTAAGACCGGGTTGAGGAGCAGGGATGGTGCATTGGTGAGAGCACTCGCCTCTCACTAAAGTGGCCCTGGTTCTTAGTTTCCAAACTTTTACTCGATCCAGAAGGGCTTCGGAATCATAATTTTTTCCCCTTCCTTTTCTAGGTAACTCATTCCAGGCAAGCAAACAGGAAGGATTCACTTCTGCACAAATAGCTTCGATTGTAGTTGCTGTGATTGTTGGTTTAGTAGCAGCCGGGATTGTTCTTTACATTTTCTTTAATTTCAGGTAAAAAATTACAAAGAATATCACTGTTTGATACATTTCCCTCATCCCTTCCCCTGCAGCATCTGCGAGCCATTACGTGGCCCTCTCTTCTTTAGAAGTTTGCTTTGCTTTTTTGCCTGCCTCCCTCCACACCCATGTAGCCTTAAATATATTGGATGACCTCCCCCCCAAAAAAATACTAGTTGAATTGCCTAAAGCCTATGTTTCAAAGCGAGGCTAATTGCATAGCCATGGATAATGATTTTTAATTTTAGTGCAAATAAAAATCATTTTCTCAAGACGGGTTTCACACTTAGCCTCGTTTTAAAAGTGAGAGGTATTGGAACTCCAAAATGGCGTAATTGTGGGTTAAGATGTGAAACAACGCTTCAAACATTTGATACACAGAGGTATGTGAAAGTGATGCTGTCATACATGTATACTGAACTTTATTTAACCTTCTTCTTCTTCAGAAAAAATCGAAGGGAAAATGCCTCCCGACCACCCTTGAGTGATTTGGTTCAGCTAGATGACGTAAGTACAGACTTTGCATTACTAATTTTTATTGTGTTTCTCAGAATTCCATACATTTTTTTAAAATCTTGACGTACACGATCGTGACTTTTCCTTTTGTTTTTAATCCCTAAAACCATAAAAAAGTTGCTTTTGTAGTAACCCTCACTAAAAATCAAATTTAAAAACTTTGATGTTGTCTTATGACTAAAGAATTAGTTCTTTGAAATGTAGGGGGGAGGGGTGGTCTGTGCACGAGCTACATCCAATCAATATTTCCTAATTACAAAGAGCTAGGAGCATAACTGTCCTTTGTCCGACTTATAAGACTCGTACCCATATTTTACTTTTGTAAGTGCCGATCTTGGTAAGCCAGAGACAGTAAAGTCAAGAGTAGGTTTGGGTTGTTTATGGTGTTTAGAAATTATTGTTGGTTCGACATCATTAAAAAATGTCATTTCAAATAGCCTGTGTACACACACACTTGGGGGATCTGCACACAGGCTATTTGGATGAGGCTGAGTATGATGTGAAGAATTATGTAGGTCAAGGAGACTGTTATCTCCCAAGGACTAAATTATTCCTTCCAACACCTGCATTATTCTTGAAACTACCGGGATGTACAAAAGCCGGATGCAATAATTGTTTTATTACTCATTCAAAATCTCACAAAAAAGCTCGGAAAATGCTACCTCGATGCAAAGGTCCGTTCAACAAAAAATTTCCTAGTTCTCGGCAGTTTCAGGATATGAAGGGATCTTTATTTTGGCGGATATTCGTCTTACTGCAGATGTCTACCGTCAGTGATATTTTTGTCTATTCTTGCAATAATTTTGAGTCAGTAGTTCGGCTAATTCGTTTTCGCATAACATGCGAAATCTTTGGCCATTTTCTCTTGCTCTGCACAGCTGTGACAGCTGAGCCACCTCGCCGCATGCTTGTGCATCCCTTATCAATATGATTGACGGCAGTCGTATTGATATCGGCAACATCTTCCAAATTTAGTCAATGCTAGGTGGTTATTAAGGTGATTTTAAGCCACTCATAAACGGAGAAATAGTTTGAATGAATATCATTATGCACTTTGCAGTAATGACAAAAGTCTGATACTAACAACTAAAATGACATCTATTGATTTAATTACAGCTCGCTGACCCACATGAGTATAACGTGGCGGAGCAATCTGAACACACGTATTCGGCCTTGTACGCTTAAGTCTCTAACGATGCTAAAGATGAAGACAGAGTCTGATAAGCTCAATTGAAAAGCTTGGCAATCAAAGAACAACCCCACCTTGAGTTAAAACTCAAAATGACAGTAGACAGCTTAGTCGAGTACTTTAGGTTCCAATCATATAATCGAATATTCCGGGGGCAACAACCACAGTTGAACGAACTGTATCAGGGTTGGTTTTTCGGTATACGGTAGACTCCAATTCACTTGGTAAGTACACAGATGAATAGATGATGGTATGTAAGACCCTTGGGGCTGTACCTTGGTAATGAGTTTCAACAAGGGGGAAGGTGGGGGCGGGGGGGTCGGCTACAGGTGCAGAACGGAGTTCACCTCGTAATTATAAAGTGGGGTCTGTGTTCCTACGTAAAACCCTTTCTCCTGGGGCTGTTTCATGCTGATGAATTCCAACAAGGACAAAAAAGCTTGTAATGGCTTCCACTGCTGGTGATTTGGCCGTAGGAATTCCTTAGATTCTTGCATATTGGGTATTAGGGTAGTTGTTCTTATCTCACTGTTGAACTTTTTTACTTCTCCTTCTCGGTCATGCTTGCAATTGGCCTCCCTTAGACCACTTTGGTTTCTTAAGCGTTTTTCAGTCAATTTAACCTATAAGCCAACCTATTAAGTCAAATGAATTTTTATATTAATAGCACGAATAAATTCAAATAATTGTTAAAAGAATTTTAATTGCACAGAAAATTTGCGCAAAAATTTCAATCGCACAGTCATTCAATAAATATTATTTAAAAAAAATGTCAAAATATTGTTCCAATTTGTTTGTATTGGTAAAGAGAAAAAACAAAAGAAAAAAATTCAATACAACATATTTGATGTGTTACCACCCAAATAATTGTTCCTTGCGTTTAATGTTCGGCTGCACTGAAAATTTTCCGAGTATTTACTTCTCCTACTCGGTCATGCTTGCAATTGGCCTGCCTTAGGCCACTTTGGTTTCTTAAGGTTTGTCAGTCAATTTGACTTATAAGCCAAGCTATTAAGTCAAATAGCACGAATAAATTCAAAAAATTGTTAAAAGAATTTCAATTGCATGGAAAGTTTGCACAAAAATTTTAATTGCACAGTCATTCAATAAATATTATTTTAAAAAAATGTCAAAATATTGTTCCAATTTGTTTGTGAGAAACAGAAGAGAAAAAACTAAAGAAAAAAAATTTAATACAATACATTTGATGTGTTACCACCCAAATAATTGTTCCTTGCGTTTAACGTTCGGCTGCACTGCACATTTTCCGAGTATTTAAAGGAAAATTTAAAAAATAACTTAAGGGTAAATTAATGAAAGGAAATATAATAATCGTAAGTACCGGAATGTAGTCCGGCTAAAACTATACACTGAATATCGCATGTAGTTAATTGCTTAATAAAAATGGGAATTTCCTGGTTCCAGATCCAGGGGAAAATGCCGCTCTTTTCCCGACCGTAGCGATATTCTATAACATATATTTTTATATCCCTCTATCAAGTACAGTGCAACCTTGATATAACGAAGGACCAACAGACTGGCAAAATGTGTTCGCCATAACGAGGATTCTTTATATCGAGGTTCTTCTCCACATATTTTCCTATCAATAGGGTGAAGAATGTCGTTCGTTATAGCGAGGACTTCATTCCGTAGATGTTCTTTATATTGAGGTTCCACTGTATTGCTTTATTAGGTGTTATTTGTTGTATTAGCGCTAAAAATTAACTGTTGCATTATGTAACTAGCAAATTCTTCAATTTTTCTAAAAGACATTACGTTTTGAATTTTTTGTATTCTGGTTCCAATTACCTTTGATGATATTTAATAGATTTGTTTCTGAATTTAAAACAAACTGTTACTGAGGCAGCTGTGTTGTTCGCCGTAAACTATATATTAAGAAGGTTAATGTTTTAAATAAATTGTCATGTTGAAATCAATATGTCAGTCATGTTTTACTGAATTTAGTCCGTACCACCCAACAGTGGAAAACCTAGACAGAAGATTGATCTTCATTCGGCTCCAGCCTCGCCCCAGAGTCTTTCGCTCAGTAAACGTGCTGTACTGGACGTTAGCAGAAGACGCGCCATGTTTAGGAGGGGTAGACAGAGGAATCGGCTTTTTTTTGTCCTCGCAAGTTTGAGTCACAGTCAACAAAACTTATACTTCTGAATTATCGAGAGGCGTGCTGAGGTTTTCTCCTTTTTGTTACTTGAAAGAGGGTTATGCCAAAAGAAATGCGTGAAATAATACTTATTTATATTGCGCAAATTAAAATAAAATAATATATGATCAAATGCGAATGAGAGGAAGTGAGGGGAGCAATGCTGTTGCGTGTGCTAGTGTGCAAATGGATCCTCTATTGTCGTTAACTGTTTCAACTTATAATTTTGTTTAGGCCGGAATGTAGAGTTGTATGAGCAACAAAAGGAAGGGGGGTAGAATAACTTTGAACAACTATTCTCACTGGGAAAACACGCACAAAAACCTAAATTAGAGCATCAAAACACTTCCTCACGTTCTCAACCTGACCCGGGGGAATACATGGCATATCCACAGACCTTGTCCCTCAGTTTTAAGAGCAGCCTAGTGTTTGATTATTCAGCCGGTTCTAGCAAAGCTTAGGTCTCGGCACCATCGATAGCAGCTCTCATCCCACCCTCCTCCCTGCAGCAATGGGGTATTACTCGTGTTCTCTCCTGGTCAACCGACTCGCAAAGCCTCGGGTAGAGTCTTCTGTATCTTACGAGTTTAGCCTCATTTGGCTTTGTGTGCAGGTATTTCGGCTGAGAATATATTACTGTATTCTTTGACGTAATTTACAATGACGAAGCAGAAGCACTGTTACACCAGCGTAGACGTCACACGTGATTGGAGAACGGACTTGTTATTGACTCAAACCTTTTACCTCCGTACTTGCTTTTCTCTTTGGTTTTGCAATGGAACATTATTACAACGACGGAAGAAGGAAGAAAATGAAAACGATATTCCGAACGTTTCCAGACGGTGAACAAGGTCTATCAGTTGCCCTTAGTCTCCCCTTCAGTCTATGTTGCATCTCCGTTTTTTTCATTTACGCTAACAAAACGTATCTCCCGTGTTCGCCTATGCGTCCGTCTTGGATAGACCTTGTTCACCACATCTCTCTTGGAATCACGATGTTCACTTTACACAGGAAGCCCTTTTGAATCATAGGTCTGTGCTTGTGTGCCAGTTAAGTGCTCGCAAAAAACGTACGGGAAATTTTTATGCCGGAAGGGGGGCGGGGGAGGGCGGTAAACCATTTGCCCAAAAAATTCTCGCAAGTGTCCCAAATTTTTACAAAAGAGTCGAAAAGAAACCAGGGCTATATTGCAACAACATAGGCCGTACTGGCATATGAAGGTGGCTCGATACAGTTTTTCAGGGTCAATGCCAAGTTTGAGCATAAGCTACGTCGCCATAAACAAACATTGGGAAAAATTGCCACCACAGTAGATGAAAATTTGTCATGATCAGGGTTGCAATGACATCGGAGTTGTCATAGCATCGAAATCACGCCATTACCTATTTTAGTTCAGCAAAATTTAAAAATCTAGGCACTGGGAACCTAACAAAATCGTTCACAGGAGTTTTTTTCGCCAATACGGTCTTCTCGATGTTTGCAAAGTTTAAGCAAAATCTGTAAGAGCTTTATCGAGATATTTTGGGATGAAGTTTTTACCGTTAGAAATACGGTAAGAAAAGGAAAATCATGAGGTTTGGCCGTTATTTGTAGAAAACGAAGAGCTTTTGACATGCAATTTCACCTCATAGTAGTTTTAATTTTTTTAAAACCGTGTGTGAAAGGTCGTGGAGATAGCTCTGCCCGATTGCTAGAGAGAATGATTTGATTAGTATGTGTCGCAGCGCTCTTGTTAGCGGTTTTGTAAATATTTCGGTCTACTTTAACAAATTAGCGAATAATTTTAAACCACTCGATACACTTTTTAAAAGAATTAAGATTCTTCTCGTAATTCAGTTACTGAGAATTAGTTAGTGGATTCGATCGAAAGCTAAAATTGACGGATATAACGATACAGATAATTTCCTGAAACTCCAGACAAGGTCATAACATGTGCATTTAAAAGCTTTTGTTGGAAATCTTAATTGAACATATTTTACAATAAAAAGGGTTGCTGCGGAAGCGTACTAAAATAGACCATCTGTTTTCAGCTTGTTTTTCAACGAATTCATGATAGGAGAAGTTATATGTTGATGACTAATAGTTTTAAATGCTTATCGAAGCTGCAAATGGATGTAATTCTAAGTAACTAATAAGTGATTA